>CM076154.1:25757500-25760000 GCA_038025085.1 Tetragonia tetragonoides
CCATGCGTTGCAGCACGATGCAACACGATGCAGGACCATGTCCATGCGTTGCAGCACCATGTCCTATGCGTTGCAGTACGATGCATCCCGATGCAGCACCATGACCCATGCGTTGCAGCACCATGTCCCATGCGTTGCAGCACGAAGCAACACGATGCAGCACCATGACCCATGCGTTGGATCACCTTGTCCACTGCATTGCATCCTGATGCAACACGATGCAGCACCATGAGCTATGCGATGCAACACGATGCAGCACCATGACCCATGCGATGCAGCACCATGACCCATGCGATGCAACACAATGCAGCACCATGACCGGGCCCCATGAGCACCCATGCTCCGGGAATGCTCTAGGGGACGTTAATATTTTCGCCCCATATAGCACGGGAGACCCCTAGGGGACATGGAAGGCCCCTAGGGTCGGTTATTGGGTCCCTGATAGGCTTGTAATGGCGGTTTTACGCGATGCCAATGTTTTGGAGCTCCGGACGCAAAGTTTTCCAGGTTAATATTTTCGCCCCATATCGTACGGGAGACCCCTATGGGACATGGGAGGCCCCTAGGGTCGGTAATTGAGTCCCTCATAGGCTTGTAAGGGCGACTATACGCGATGCCAATGTTTTGGCCCAAAAACGGGCGACATGGGTGATATCTAAGTTCGGGAATCAAGGTGACCCTTCCGTAGGTGCTAAGTATGAAAACGTCCTAACTCATGTGGGTGCTAAGTATGAAAACCTTGGCCGGTGGCGCTGCAGCACCCTTGTCCCACGACGCTGCACCTTGTCCCATGTCCCATGACGCTGCACCTTGTCCCATGTCCCATGACGCAACACCTTATCCCATGACGCAGCACCTTGTCCCATGTCCCATGACGCAGCACCATGACCCATGTCCCATGACGCAGCACCATGACCCATGCGTTGCAGCACCTTGTCCCATGCGTTGCATCACGATAACCCATGCTTTGCAGCACGATGACCCATGTTACAGCACGATGCAGCACCATGTCCCATGCGTTGCAGCACCATGCCCCATGCGTTGCAGCACGATGCAACACGATGCAGCACCATGACCCATGCGTTGCAGCACCATGTCCCATGCGTTGCAGCACGATGCAACACGATGCAGCACCATGACCCATGCGTTGCATCACCTTGTCCCATGCATTGCATCACGATGCAACACGATGCAGCACCATGACCCATGCGATGTAGCACAATGACCCATGCGATTCAGCACCATGGCCCATGCGTTGCAGCACGATGCAGCACCATGACCCATGCGTTGCATCATGATGCAACACGATGCAGCACCATGACCCATGCGATGCACCACAATGCGTCACCATGACCCATGCGATGCAACACGATGCAGCACCATGACTCATGCGATGCAACACGATGCAGCACCATTAACCATGCGTTGCAGCACCATGACCTAACGACGCAGTACGATGCAGCACCATTAACCATGCGGTTTTACGCGATGCCAATGTTTTTTGCCCAAAAACGGGCGACATGGGTGATGTCGGAGTTTGGGGATAAGGATGACCCTCCCGGAGCGCCTAGGGTCCCCTAGGGTCATGATCGACCCCTAAGAGATGTTTGGGCAAAAATGACACCCGGGCCCCGGGAAGCCGAAAATCAAAGGATATAATCCATGTTTTTTGGGCTTCCGAGATGCTCCGGACCGTAGGTGTTTATTTTCACACCATATCGCACGGGACATCCCTAAGGGATATGGGAAGCCCCCGGGGTTGGTTATTTGGTCCATGATAGGCTTGTAATTGCGTTTTTAGGGATGCCAATGTAAGGGCCGGAACACGAAAAGCATGCGAGAGGGCCGGAATTTCCTACCCCCCAAGAGTGAGGAGTGAAGTCTCAAAATTATTTGTAATATTAAAGTGAGGTCTCAAAAATATTTCCCAATTTTGTTTGTAATTTTTCTGATATTATTTCTATTTATTTCCTATTTTTCAGCCTATTTTTTAATTAAAAATTAGATAAAATAGCTACCTTGTGTTAAAAATAAAAATAAAAATTATTTGTCCATAACTTAATAATAAACTTGAAAAGTTTGAGGTGGAACTTTTGGAAATTAATTATCCAAACTCTCAAAAACCCCCAGTATGAAAGTTATGCACTGTCCATGTCTACTCCTGCTAGAACCACTAAACCATATAAGACTCTTTAGGGAGTAGTTGCTTGAGAGAGTGCTTGTGGGCGAAGGAAGGCAAGCGACGCGACATGAAGCGCCTACCAGGCGCCGAGTAGTGTCAAGTCGTGCGCCATCATAGCCGGACACCCACGGCACCTCGGCTCAAGCACCGGCCCCCTATGCCGGAGACGGAGGCGGTGCCGGAGACAGACGCGACATGACGCCGCATGAAGCGCCTACTAGGCGCCGAGTTGTGTCATGTCGCGTCCACTTGGGCACTGTGGAGGTCGACGATGGCTTACGGTTACGATGTGGGTATGATGGCTTACGGTTACGATGT
>CM076154.1:25765000-25770000 GCA_038025085.1 Tetragonia tetragonoides
ATGACCCCTGCGTTGCAGCACCGTGACCCAACGACGCAGCACCATGACCGGGCCCCGTGAGCATCCATGCCCCGGGAATGCTCCAGGGGACGTGTTTTGGGCCTCCGGACGCAAAGTTTTTGACGTTAATATTTTCGCCCCATATCGCACGGGAGACCCCTAGGGGACATGGGAGGCCCCTAGGGTCGGTTATTGGGTCCCTGATAGGCTTGTAAGGGCGGTTTTACGTGATGCCAATGTTTTGGGCCTCCGGACGCAAAGTTTTCAACGTTTTTATTTCCGCCCCATATCGTACGGGAGACCCCTATGGGACATGGGAGGCCCCTAGGGTCGGTTATTGGGTCCCTTATAGGCTTGTAAGGGCGGTTTTACGTGATGCCAATGTTTTGGCCCAAAAACGGGCGACTTGGGTGGTATCTAAGTTCGGGAATCAAGGTGACCCTCCCGGGGCACCGGGGGCCCCCTGGGGCCATAATAGAGCCCTCGAAAAAATGACGCAGCACCTTGTCCCATGTCCCATGTCCCATGACGCAGCACCATGACCCATGGCGTTGCAGCACCATGACCCATGGGTAGCAGCACCTTGTCCCATGCGTTGGAGCACGATGCAACACCATGACCCATGGGTTGCAGCACGATGCAACACGATGTAGCACAATGACCCATGTGATGCACCACGACGCAGCACCATGACCCATGCGTTGCAGCACCATGACCCAACGACGCAGCACCATAACCGGGCCCCGTGAGCACCCATGCCCCGGGAATGCTGCAGGGGACGTGTTTTGGGCCATTTTACGCAAAGTTTTCGACGTTAATATTTTCGGCCCATATGGTACGGGAGACCCCTATGGGACATAGGAGGCCCCTAGGGTCGGTTATTGGGTCCCCGATAGGCTTGTAAGGGCGGTTTTACGCGATGCCAATGTTTTGGCCCAAAAACGGGCGACATGGGTGATATCTGAGTTCGGGAATCAAGATGACCCTCCCGGGTAACCAGGGGTCCCCGAAAAAATTTCGGGCGAAAATGGCAACCGGGCACCGGGAATGCTCTAGGGCACGTGTTCGGGGCCATTTTACGCAAAGTTTTGGACGTTAATATTTTCGACTCATATCGTACGGGAGACCCCTATGGGACAATGGGAGGCCCTTAGGGTCGGTTATTGCGTCCCTGATAGGCTTGTAAGGGCGGTTTTACGCGATGTCAATGTTTTGGCCCCAAAAAAGGGCGACATGGGTGATATCTGAGTTCGGGAATCAAGGTGACCCTCCCGGGGCACCAGGGGTCCCCTAGGGGCATAATAGAGTCCCCGAAAACATTTCGGGCGAAAACGGCAACCGGGCCCTGGGAATGCTCTAGGGGACGTGTTATAGGCCATTTTACGCAAAGTTTTCGACGTTAATATTTTCGGCCGATATCGTACGGGAGACCCCTTGGGACATGGGAGGCACCTAGGGTCGGTTATTGGGTCCCGGATAGGCTTGTAAGGGCGGTTTTACGCGATGCCAATGTTTTGGCCCAAAAAAGGGAGAGATGGGTGATATCTGAGTTCGGGAATCAAGGTTCCCCTCCCGGGGCACAGGGGGTCCCCTAAGGCCATAATAGAGTCTCCGAAAAAGTTTCGGCCAAAAACGGCAACCGGGCCCCAGGAATGCTCTAAGGGACGTGTTCTGCGCCATTTTACGCAAATTTTTCGACGTTAATATTTTTAGCCCATATCATACGGGAGACCCCTATGTGACAAGGGAGGCCCCTAGGGTCGGTTATTGGGTCCTTGATAGGCTTGTAAGGGCGGTTTTACGCAATGCCAAAGTTTTGTCCCAAAAACGGGCGACATGGGTGATATCTGGGTTCGGGAATCAAGGTGACCCTCCCGGGTAACCGGGGGTCCCCGAAAAAATTTCGGGCGAAAATGACAACCGGGCACCGGGAATGCTCTAGGGCACCTGTTCGGGGCCATTTTACGCAAAGTTTTCGACGTTAATATTTTTGACTCATATCGTAAGGGAGACCCCTATGTGACATGGGAGGCCCTTAGGGTCGGTTATTGGGTCCCTGATAGGCTTGTATGGGCGATTTTACGCGATGCCAATGTTTTGGCCCAAAAAGGGGGCGACATGGGTGATATCTGAGTTCGGGAATCAAGGTGACCCTCCCGGGGCACCAGGGGTCCCCTAGGGCAATAATAGAGTCCCCGAAAAAATTTCGGGCGAAAACGGCAACCGGGCCCCAGGAATGCCCTAGGGGACGTGTTATAGGCCATTTTACGCAAAGTTTTCGACGTTAATATTTTCGGCCCATATCGTACGGGAGACCCCTTTGGGACATGGGAGGCCCCTAGGGTCGGTTATTGGGTCCCGGATAGGCTTGTAAGGGCGGTTTTACGCGATGCCAATGTTTTGGCCCAAAAAAGGGAGAGATGGGTGATATCTGAGTTCGGGAATCAAGGTGCCCCTCCCGGGGCACCGGGGGTCCCCTAGGGCCATAATAGAGTCTCCGAAAAAGTTTCGGCCAAAAACGGCAACCGGGCCCTGGGAATGCTCTAGGGGACGTGTTATAGGCCATTTTACGCAAAGTTTTCGACGTTAATATTTTCGGCCGATATCGTACGGGAGACCCCTTGGGACATGGGAGGCCCCTAGGGTCGGTTATTGGGTCCCGGATAGGCTTGTAAGGGCGGTTTTACGCGATGCCAATGTTTTGGCCCAAAAAAGGGAGAGATGGGTGATATCTGAGTTTGGGAATCAAGGTGCCCCTCCCGGGGCACAGGGGGTCCCCTAAGGCCATAATAGAGTCTCCGAAAAAGTTTCGGCCAAAAACGGCAACCGGGCCCCAGGAATGCTCTAGGGGACGTGTTCTGCGCCATTTTACGCAAAGTTTTCGACGTTAATATTTTTAGCCCATATCATACGGGAGACCCCTATGTGACATGGGAGGCCCCTAGGGTCGGTTATTGGGTCCTTGATAGGCTTGTAAGGGCGGTTTTACGCAATGCCAAAGTTTTGTCCCAAAAACGGGCGACATGGGTGATATCTGGGTTCGGGAATCAAGGTGACCCTCCCGGGTAACCGGGGGTCCCCGAAAAAATTTCGGGCGAAAATGACAACCGGGCACCGGGAATGCTCTAGGGCACGTGTTCGGGGCCATTTTACGCAAAGTTTTCGACGTTAATATTTTTGACTCATATCGTACGGGAGACCCCTATGGGACATGGGAGGCCTTTAGGGTCGGTTATTGGGTCCCTGATAGGCTTCTAAGGGCGATTTTACGCGATGCCAATGTTTTGGCCCAAACAGTGGGCGACATGGGTGATATCTGAGTTCGGGAATCAAGGTGACCCTCCCGGGGCACCAGGGGTCCCCTAGGGCAATAATAGAGTCCCCGAAAAAATTTCGGGCGAAAACGGCAACCGGGCCCCAGGAATGCCCTAGGGGACGTGTTATAGGCCATTTTACGCAAAGTTTTCGACGTTAATATTTTCGGCCCATATCGTACGGGAGACCCCTTTGGGACATGGGAGGCCCCTAGGGTCGGTTATTGGGTCCCGGATAGGCTTGTAAGGGCGGTTTTACGCGATGCGAATGTTTTGGCCCAAAAAAGGGAGAGATGGGTGATATCTGAGTTCGGGAATCAAGGTGCCCCTCCCGGGGCACCGGGGGTCCCCTAGGGCCATAATAGAGTCTCCGAAAAAGTTTCGGCCAAAAACGGCAACCGGGCCCAGGGAATGCTCTAGGGGACGTGTTCTGCGCCATTTTACGCAAAGTTTTCGTAGTTAATATTTTCAGCCCATATCGTACGGGAGACCCCTATGTGACATGGGAGGCCGCTAGGGTCGGTTATTGGGTCCTTGATAGGCTTGTAAGGGCGGTTTTACGCAATGCCAATGTTTTGTCCCAAAAACGGGTGACATGTGTGATATCTGATTTCGGGAATCAAGGTGACCCTCCCGGGGCACCGGGGGTCCCCTAGGGCCATAATAGAGTCCCCGAAAAAATTTCGGGCGAAAACGGCAACCGGGCCCCAGGAATGCTCTAGGAGACGTGTTCTGCGCCATTTTACGCAAAGTTTTCGACGTTAATATTTTTGGCCCATATCGTACGGGAGAGTCCTATGGGACGTGGGAGGCCCCTAGGGTCGGTTATTGGGTCCTGGATAGGCTTGTAAGGGCGGTTTTACGCGATGCCAATGTTTTGGCCAAAATACAGGCGGCATGGGTGATATCTGAGTTCGGGATTCAAGTTGCCCTCCCAGGGCACCGGGGGTCCCCTAGGGCTATTATAGAGTTCCCGAAAAAATTTCGGGCGAAAACGGCTACCGGGCCCTGGGAATGCTGTAGCGGACTTGTTCTGGGCCATTTAACGCAAAGTTTTCGACGTTAATATTTTCGGCCCATATCGTACGGGAGACCCCTATGGGACGTGGGAGGCCCCTAGGGTCGGTTATTTGGTCCCTGATAGGCTTGTAAGGGCGGTTTTACGCGATGCCGATCTTTTGGCCCAAAAACGGGCGACATGGATGATATCGGAGTTCGGGAATCAAGGTGACCCTCCCGGGGAACCAGGGGTCCCCTAGGGCCATAATAGAGTCCCCAAAAAACATTTTGGGCGAAAACGACAACCGGCCCCCGGGAATGCTCTAGGGGACGTGTTATGGGTCATTTTACGCAAAGTTTTTGAAGTTAATATTTTTGGCCCATATCGTACGGGAGACCTCCATGGGACGTGGGAGGCCCCTAGGGTCGGTTATTGGGTCCCTGATAGGCTTGTAAGGGCGGTTTTACGCGATACCAATGTTTGGGCCCAAAAACGGGCGACATGGGTGATATGGGAGTTCGGGCATCAAGGTGACGCTCCCAGGGCACCGGGGGTTCCCTAGGGCCATAATAGAGTCCCCGAAAAATTTCGGGCGGAAACGGCAACCGGGCCCCGGGAATGCTCTAGGGGACGTGTTCTGGGCCATTTTACGCGATGTTTTCGACGTTAATATTTTCGGCCCATAT
>CM076154.1:25782500-25807500 GCA_038025085.1 Tetragonia tetragonoides
CCATGTCCCGTGACGCAGCACCTTATCCAATGACGCAGCACCTTGTACCATGTCCCATGTCCCATGACGCAGCACCTTGTCCCATGTCCCATATCCCATGACGCAGCACCTTGTCCCATGTCCCATGACGCTGCACCATGACCCATGTCCCATGACGCAGCACCTTGTCCCATGTCCCATGACGCAGCACCTTGTCCCATGCGTTGCAGCACCGTGACCCATGCGTTGCAGCACGATGCAACACGATGCAGCACCATGACCCATGCGTTGCAGCACGATGTAGCACCATGACCCATGCGTTGCAGCACGATGCAGCACCATGACCCATGCGTTGCATGACGATGCAACACGATGCAGCACCATGACCCATGCGATGCAACACGATGCAGCACCATGACCCATGCGTTGCAACACGATGCAGCACCATGACCCATGCGATGCAACACGATGCAGCACCATGACCCATGCGTTGCAGCACCATGACCCAACGACGCAGCACAATGATCGGGCCCCTTGAGCACCCATGCCCTGGGAATGCTCTAGGGGACGTGTTTTGGGCCATTTTACGCAATGTTTTCGACGTTAATATTTTCGGCCCATATCGTACGGGAGACCCCTATCGGACATGGGAGGCCCCTATGGTCGGTTATTGGGTCCCTGATAGGCTTGTAAGTACGCGATGCCAATGTTTTTTTTTTTTTTTTTTTTTTTTTTTTTTTTTTGGGTGCAAGTTAGAAAATGTATTATTACTAGCTGTAATGTAACACGATTACAGCCCACAGGCAATGTAAATCCAAGGCCACCTACTAGGTAGGGTACCTTTTTTCTACATCCCTTTACAACCATACAACCGTAATACAGTACTAGAGTATCCACATTACAAACAGTGGATCCTCATTTCTGAAACAAAATAAACAAAACATTACTAACTTACAGCAAATAAAAAATACAACAGATTCCTGATCCAATTCTATCCTTGCTGTTACTCTGCTTCCTTCTGCTGGGACTTCTAAAGTCTCCTTCTGATTTGTCTGCTGAACCTGCTGCATGACATAGGTTGATGCAGGAAACATTTACACATTTTCTATCCATCTTTTATCCTTGTTGTTGATCTTCCTCTGATTACTGCATTGTTGTATTCTACTCCTGATTGACTGTTGAATCTGCTGCATGATCTGCAGCATTGACATTCTGTTCCCCTCAAAATGTTGGATGTTTCTGCTTCTCCATATCCAGTACACTGCTGCTGCAAGCCCTGCTGCATGCACTTCTCTTCTGAATCTTGAGCTCTTCTGCCTGCTTATCCAGTTGAGCATGCCCTGAATTGTGTTTGCTTTTGCTGACATCTGTAACAATCCTCTTAGTTGATCCAGGATCCCTGTTGATACATTACAGCTGAAGAACAGGTGATTGTGGTCTTCTGGCTTCAGTTTGCACAGGTTGTACATAGTATCACCATTCAGGAATCCCATTTTCTACATCATGTCCTTTGTTAACTGTCTCCCCAGTTGAGCCAGCCACAGGCAAAAGCTATGTCTAGGCATGGTTATCTTTCTCCAAATCAAGTTGGCATGTCTGTATTTTGGCATAACCCCTGTGAGTACACTGTAACCTCTTGCAGCAGAATAACAACCATCAGGAGCACCCTTCCAAACTCCTCTGACTGAGTATTGATCCTGGAACAAGCTTTTGATTTTATTAAGCTTTTTCCAGTACCAGCTTGCTCCCCACACTGGAGCATAATTCCAGAAATTGACTCCCTTCAAATACACCCCATTTATCCATTTTACCCACAATGTGTCTTTTTTTGTGGCTAAATCCCAGATGTGCTTCCCATTTAAAGCAATGTTAAACCATTTGCAGTTCTTAATATTTATTCCACCATTTTTCCTAGGTCTGCACACCATGTCCCATGCCACCAAACTTGTTTTCTGTTTCTGGTCAGTAGAGCCCCATAGGAATGACCTGCATTTTTGCTCTACACTTTTTAGTACCCCTGCAGGCATTATAAAAATGCTCGACCAGTATACATGTATAGAGAATAATACAAAGTTAATTAATTGGGCCCTTCCTGCATATGAGAGATTCCTGGAAGCCCAAATCTGCAACTTTTTTTGTCATTTTATCCACCAAACATTCACAATCTCTTTTGCTCCATTTAAATGGAGACAGTGGAACTCCCAAATACTTCATGGGTAGTGTACGCTCCTTGAACCATGATAACCCTAACAGTTCACTCTTCATTTGATCACTTACCCCAGCTATGTACATGTTAGATTTCTACTTATTTGCACATAAACCAGTAGCTTGTGAAAAATAGTTGATGCAGTTCATCATGATACTCACAGATTTAGGGGCAGCTTTACAGAAGCACATCAAGTCCTCAGCAAAGCATAGGTGGCTCAGTGCAAGTTCTTTGCACATTGGATGCCAGCTGAAGCTCTTGTCCATACAGGATGTTTTCATGATTCTTGACAAATATTCCATTACCAACACAAAGATGAGTGGAGATATAGGGTCACCCTGCCTTATGCCACATTTAGCAGGGAAAAATCCATGAATCTCCCCATTCATGTTGATGCTGAAACTGGCTGTTTGTATACAATCAAGAATCCAACCAATGACCTTTACAGGAAAACCAAACCCTAGCAGCATTTCCTTGACAAAACTCCAGTGTATTGTGTCATAGGCTTTTCTCAAATCAATCTTCATCATGCATCTTGGAGAGGATTGTTTCCTATTGTAATGCTTGATAAGATCCTGACAGATCATTATGTTGTGTACTATTGATCTCTGAGCCACAAAAGCTCCCTGGTTCACAAAGACTAGATCAGGAAGCACACTTGTCAATCTCCCACACAAAACCTTGGAGATGCATTTGTAGATGGTGTTGCAGCAGGCAATTGGCCTGAAGTCAGATGCCTTCTCAAGATTTGCTTTTTTCTGCACAAGACACAGGTTTGTAGCATTCACCTCTTTGAGCATTTTAGAGGAATCAAAAAAATCAATGCTGGCTTCAGTCACTTCTTCCCCCACAATATGCCAAGCTCCTTTGAAAAAACCTGATCCAAAGCCATCTGGGCGTGGACTTTTATTACAGTAAATATCAAACATGGCTCTTTTTACTTCTTCAGCACTCACAGGGGCACTAATGGTCATCTCTTAATGCAAATCAAGTCTGTGTCCTGCTGAAAAGAAACATTCTTCTGCTGTAGTGGCCCTGACAACTGAAACCCCCAGCATTTTCTTGTAAAACCCCTCAAATTCCTCAATAATCTGGTCCTGGTCTTCTAATAAGGCACCCTCCTATGTCTTGATGCTATGGAGTCTGTTCTGTTGTCTCCTCTGTTTCATAACTGCATGAAAGAAGTGATTGTTTCCATCTCCCAGCTGAACCCACTTGGCTTTGCTCTTCTGCTGTAAGAAATTTTCAGCTGCCATGTTCACCTCATTATACCTCTTTTTGGCTTGTACCTCTTTCAGCTGCATTGCCTCATTGAGAGGCTCCTTGTTTGCTTCTATCTGAGCATGGGACATTGCAGTTCTAGCAATATCAGCCTGAGCTAAGATATCACTAAATTTATCTCTATTTAGCTTTTTCAGAACAGTTCTCACCCTTTTCAGCTTCTGGTACACTCTGTACATTTTTGTGCCCTGTTGTCTGCAATTCCAGGCTTGCTGCACCAATGCGTGGAATTCAGAGTGGAGGCTCCACATGTTAAACAATTTAAAGGGGATGTTTCTTTTTGTGGTTTCTTTTCGGAGAGTTAAGCATATAGGAGAGTGGTCAGATACACCTTCTGGAAGAAACTGTAGAGTGCACTGATCAAACTCCTGCAACCAGAGACTATTGGCAAAAACCCAGTCTATTTTAGAGTATACTCTCCCCCCCTCCTCATGCCTATTATTCCAGATGTACTGGCATCCAGACTAACCCATTTCTGTGAGGAAACAGTCTTCAATGCATGTTTTAAAGTCTTGTATTTCAGCAAGGGAAACTGGTTGCCCACCTTGTCTATTCCCAGGTAGCATGACATTGTTAATATTCCCACCAACAATCCAAGGATTATTATAATTAATTGCAAAATCACTTAGATCCTTCCATAATTGTTTCCTGTCTTCTTTTTCATTTTGCCCATACACAAAACTCACCACAAATTTATTTTTTCCTCACTAGGTTAATGACCCTACATATAACCATTTGCACAGAAGAGAAAATAACATCAACATGAAAAATGTCTGGCAACCATCTTATCCAAATCCTACCCAGCCTATGGTCATTGTGATTACTGTAGGATTCCCACCCTGGCATGAACCTATTTTTGCATTTTGCCAGATTAATTAATCTAATTTTTGTTTCTAAAAAAGCTACCAAGCCACAATTGTTCTTTTTGTAGAAAAGGGCAACATCCCTCTGCTTATTTGGGCCATTCAGGCCTCTTACATTCCATATAAGGATCCTATCCATGACTACCAGTCAAGATAGGAGGCTTACCATGTGATGGTACCATACCTGTGTACAGATCCTCCTGTATGTCTGGTTCTGCATTTTCATTCTGTGACAGTTGCCCTTCCTGTGCTTCTCCTTCATTCTGTAGTACTACAAAAGGATTCTGTGACTGTGGGTTATCATTTTGTTGCTGCTGAATTTGTCTGTAATAGCCTCTTCCAGCTCTTAATCCTCTCCCTGCATTACCCATTCTGCCTCTCCCCCTCCCAACATTCTGCCACTGCTGTTTCCAGGGTTTTTCTTGTTGTGCTGGTTTATTCTGTACAGGCAATGTGTGTATCACAGGACCTGCAACAGCTTTCTTTCTGCATTCAGCTTCCCTATGCCCATATTGTTTGCAGTGGCTGCAAAGAATAGGCTTCCAGTCATATTCCACTTCGTGTTCCACAATATTTCCCTTCTCATTCTTATACTGTACCTTGTTAGGGTATTCAACTCCAATTTCTACCTCAATCATCACTCTGACATATTGAATCCCTACTTTGAGCTCTGTATTTCTATCTGCCATCATTGGCCTTCCTACAAGACTTGCTATCTTCCTCAATCCCTTAGCATTCCAGTATTTCACATTAAGTCCAGGGAATTTTACCCAAATAGGCACCGAGGTCAATTCCTCTTGTGCATAATCCACATTTTCAGACCATGGTCTTACTATCATGGATTTGTTGTCAAAGTGATATACCCCCTCCTGAATTACAGCATCCCTTTGCTCTAAGGAGTCAAAACGAACCAAAACCAGGCCATTTTTCATCATAGCAATTTTTTTCATCCCCCTTTTTGCCCAAATTCTTCTTACAAAACCGCTTAACACATTATTTGGTGGTCTTGACCCCATAATATCGCAAACAACTGCTTGATTCCAGTAATTAATTTCAGATTCTATATCCATGAAACTAAGTTCCCCAACAGGTTTTCCTTCATGCATTGTAGGCGCAATAAAATCCAATTTAAATCCCGCATTTTTGAATTTGGAGATATCAAATTTTTCCCAAGCTGAGGTATTACCTGCAATTGCAGTTTCTTGCTGATTGGCTTGGTCTGGGCCTTCATCCTCATCTTCAGACGAGGATTGTGTTCTTGCCTTTTCCTTCATCTTCGAGAGCCAAGTATTGATCTTCTCTCTAGCTAGTTCCATTTGTTGAACTGTTTCTGTTTGTACTTCAGGAGTCATGACCTCCGGTGCCTCCAGTTCATCGGTAAGGTTGCGCAAAACCCTATCTAGGTTGTCTCGATTGGTGCTTGTACTTTGCCTATTATTCGCAGTTTTTGTACGACACGGTGGAGCTGAATTTTCCCCAATGTCATCGTGCTTTTTTTTTCCTCGTTTAGCCTTGTCTTTCTTCCCCATTGAAACTCACAGCTGCGTCAGTGGCGAACGAGCGGTGCAGAGGAGAGAGAAGAGAGCACTTTTTAGAGAGAGAAACTTGCGATGCCAATGTTTTGGCCAAAAAACGGGTGACATGGGTGATATCTGAGTTCGGGAATCAAGGTGACCCTCCCGGGGCACGTGGCGTCCATTAGGGCCATACCAGAATCCCCGAAAAAATTTCGGGCGAAAAAGGCAACCGGGCCCCGGGAATGCTCTAGGGGACGTGTTCTGGGCCACTTTACGCAAAGTTTTTGATGTTAATATTTTCGGGCCCATATCGTACGGGAGACCCCTATGGGACATGGGAGGCCCCTAGGGTCGGTTATTGGGTCCCTGATAGGCTTGTAAGGGCAATTTTACGCGATGCCCATGTTTTAGCCCAAAAACGGGCGACATGGGTGATATCTGAGTTCGGAAATCAAGGTGACCCTCCTGGGGCACCGGGGGTCCCCTAGGGCCATAATAGAGTACCCGAAAAAATTTCGTGCGAAAACGACAACCGGGCCCCGGGAATGCTCTAGGGGACGTGTTCTGGGTCATTTTACGCAAAGTTTTCGACATTAATATTTTCGGCCCATATCGTACGGGAGACCCCTATGGGACATGGGAGGCCCCTAGGGTCGGTTATTGGGTCCCTGATAGACTTGTAAGGGCGGTTTTACGCGATGCCAATGTTTTGGCCCAGAAAAGAGCGACGTGGGTGATATCTGAGTTCGGGAATCAAGATGACCCTCCCGGGGCACCAGGGGTCCCCAAGGGCCATAGTAGAGTCCCCGAAAAAATTTCGGGTGGAAACAACAACCGGACCCTGTGAATGCTCTAGGGGACGTGTTCTGGGCCATTTTACACAAAGTTTTCGACGTTAATATTTTTGGCCCATATTGTACAGGAGACCCCCATGGGAGATGGGAGGCCCCTAGGGTCGGTTATTGGGTCCGTGATAGGCTTGTAAGGGCGGTTTTACGCGATGTCAATGTTTTGGCCCAAAAACGGGCGACATTGGTGATATCAGAGTTCAGGAATCAAGGTGACCCTCCCGGGGCACCGGGGGTCCCCAAGGCCCATAATAGAGTCCCTGAAAAAATTTTGGCCGAAAACGACAACCGGGTCCCGGGAATGCTCAAGGGGACGTGTTCTGGGCCATTTTACGCAAAGTTTTCAACGTTAATATTTTCGGCCCATATCGTACGGGAGACCCCTATGGGACATAGGAGGCCCCTAGGGTTGGTTATTGGGTCCCTGATAGGCTTGTAAGGGCGGTTTTACGCGATGCCAATGTTTTGGCCCAAAAACGGGCGACATGAGTGATATTTGAGTTCGGGAATCAAGGTGACCCTCCCGGGGCACCGGGGGTCCCCTAGGCCCAAAATAGAGCCCTCCACAAAATTTCGGGCGAAAACGGCAACAGGGCCCCGGGAATGCTATTGGGGACATGTTTTGGGCCCCCGGACGCAAAGTTTTCGACGTTAATATTTTCGCCCCATATCGTACGGGAGACCCATAGGGGACGTGGGAGACCCCCAGGATCGGTTACTGGGTCCTTGATTGGCTTGGAAGGGCGGTTTTACGCGATGCAAATATTTTGGCCAAAAACAGGCGACATGGGTGATATCGGAGTTCGGGGAGGATGACCCTCCCGCAGCGCCTAGGGTCCCCTAGGATCATGATAGACCCTTAGGAGATGTTTGGGCAAAAGACACTCGGGCCCCGGGAAGCCGAAAATCAAAGGATATAATCCACGTTTTTTTGGCTTCCGAGATGCTCCGGGTCGTGGGTGTATATTTTCACACCATATCGCACGGGACATCCCTAAGGGATATGGGAAGCCCCCAGAGTTGGTTATTTGGTCCATGATAGGCTTGTAATTGCATTTTTACGGGATGGCAATGTAAGGGCCGGAACACGAAAAGCATGGGGAGACCTCGTCATTTGCAATGAAAATTTTTTGACATTTTCTCTCTCTAGGATTCCTCTCGTGGCATTAGCTTCGAGTTTTGATGGGGAAAACTAGGGCGCAAATCCGAGCTGAAGAATCTAAACAACAAAAATCAATTGATGAACTCAATAAAATAGTAAATCCATCAACAATGGGTCGCCCTTCACAGCCAAATCCAGCGAATGTAGCTCGTAATTTGAACACAAAACTTGAGGCATTGAAAATTGGGGATGTTAGTACGAAGACAATTGCTGAAATTGAAGAAGCTAGGAACAAGCTGAATTACTGGCTTGAGCTCATCCATGGTAACTCCAGCAGTAAACCAAAGGAATCATGGGTAGATGTGGTTGACAAGGAACTGGAATCACCTACAGCATCAGGTAAACATACAGTTTGGGACTCTTTTGATATCTCAAAATTAGATAATGCTGGCTTTAAGCTTGATTATGTTGCACCTGAAATCCATGGGGATACTCAAATTGCTGGTATTAATAGGGAGGATATTTTATCAGAAATTGCTTACTGGAATAAAGTTGTTGTTTGCTATGTGATTGGAGCTGGACCACCTAGTTCAGTCATGAATACGTTTGTTCAGAAAGAAATGGGGAAAACATGGAATTAATAAAATTGTTATGTTGCGTAATGGTATTACTTTGCTGGGATTTGATACTGAGGCAGGAAGGGATGCTGTGATAAATACAGGAATATTTCATTTAGATAATAAACCAGTGATTGTGATGCAATGGTCTGAAGATCTTGATTTGTCAATGGAAGAAATTAATTCTGTTCCTGTGTGGATGAGGTTCCTGGGACTGGATGTAAAATACTGGAGTGCACCTGGGCTCAGTAAATTAAGTAGCCTCATAGGGAATCCATTAATGGCAGATAAGAACACACAAGAGAAGAGGGGTGTTAACTTTGCCAGGGTCCTTATAGAAATTGAGGTTAATTCTGAAATGCCATCAAAAGTTCAGTTCAAAACTGAAGGAGGGGATATATTGGAGCAATGGGTGAAGTATGAGTGGAAACCTGTCAGTTGTAACCACTGCAAGCTGTATGGTCATACAGAAGATGAATGCAGGAAGAAACATAAGAAAGTTTGGGTTCCTGTGCAAAAAGCCCCTACAGAAGCGCAAGACACAGTGCCTGAGCCTGCTGTACGAGTTGTTGAAGTAATACCTGAACCTGTTGCAGCTGTAGTGCAAACAACATGGTAGAATCCTCAATCTACAGCAAGAGCAAGGCCTGAACCTGTTATCACAACCCCTGTGCATAGCAACTTCTCAGCTTTGAATCAAGAGGAAATAATATTGAATGCAGATGAACAATACAGTGCAGGCCCTGGGGAGCCCCCTGTGGGGCATGGATAGGATAATAATCTGGAATATTAGGGGCTTGAATATCCCTAATAAGAAGAAGGAGGTGAACCTCCTCTGCAATGTACATAAAGCAGGCCTTGTTGGAATTCTTGAAACAAAAGTACAAAATATAAATGTTGAGAAAATAAAAAAAAGAGGTTTTATATGGCTGGAAATCTTTTTTGAATAATCAGTATCACCCAGGAGGCAGAATCTGGGTTTTTTGGCAGCTTCTCATCTATTCTGTGGTGGTGGTGCAAACATCTGCACAGATGGTCATCTGTAAAGTTGAGCATCTTACCGGCTAGACAGCTCATCCCGAAGGAGATCACATCCATACGACGTTTATACTTTATGCCCACCCGTCGGCTAGAAGGCTCATCCCTAAGGAGATCACATCCATCCGACGTTTATACCCACAAGCCGTCTAGATAGCTCATCCCAAAGGAGATCACATCCTTCTGACGTCGGCTCACTGGCTCATCCCGAAGGTTATCACATCTATCCGACGTCGTCTGGATGGCTCGATCCCAAAGGAGATCACATCATTCCGACATTTATACCCACAAGACGGCTAGATAACTCATCCCGAAGGAGATCACATCCATCCAACGTCGGCTCGTTGGCTCATCCCGAAGGAGATCACATCTATCCGACGTCGTCTGGATAGCTCGATCCCGAAGGAGATCACATACGTCCAACATTTATACCCACATCGTAACCGTAAGCCATCGTCGACCTCGATAGCACCCGAGTGGACGCGACATGTGTAACACCCTGGTTTTTCTAAATTATAAATAAATGAAAATGAATAAACTCGAGCCGCAAATCGGGAAGAGTTTCCTTTGTAAATAGACATCCCAAGTTATCGAACTTATATAATAATGCTTATAAACAAAATACAACCAAACCAATACAAAAGATCCAAACTGACAGCGGAAGACTTCTATTAAATCTAGAGCATCACTGCCACACTCACTCATAAGAATGAGTGCAAGGCAAAACTTACAACTCCCAACCAACCAATTAAACTAAAATGCTTTACAAATTACAACTGAATGAACTAGAAAATATAATCACAACAGACAACACTAATCTTTCTTCTGGTCAGCTCGAACCGAACGGTCCATCTAGATCTTCAGAATCGAACAACCTGTAAAACATACTCAAATCTACTCCCCCATGCAATCGAATATCGTATAGGTCCATCATAGGCCCACCATTGAAGAAAAATGGACGCACACACACGTAACACATAAAGCAACCAATCAGCTTTTGCTGAGTAACATAACATTCTATCGAAACATATAATCATGAGTCAATATACACATTAATGAGCTAAAAACACGTTTCCAACTCAGGTCATAAGACCTTCACATATCATAGACCTTCTTAGGCTCTATAAGTAGTATCCCATAAGTTCATCACACTAGCTCAAAAGCCAACGAATATGCCGTTGCTCTCAGTCACTAGCTCCTAGCCACGACAATGTGGGAAGTGAACGGGCGGTAAAACCCGCAGAAACAAAACCATTCTCATAACTCGGCCATAGGCCCCATAACTCATAACATAGCCCGCAGGCACTCAAAAGTCCACTCTCGGACCAATTCTCATAACCATGTAACCATTTTCATAAAAAAAATGCTCATCACCTAAGAGTCAACGTCTTAGGCTACTTGCCCACATGTCTAGAACTAAGGAACTAACAACGTCTGATCAAACCAAGATATCGTATATAATCATACTCACATGCTCATTGCATTACCATTACTCATTTCTCCTTTCAGATACCCGTCACGGGCTAACAGCAAATCGTAACTCACCATTCGGCACGGTTTCCTCAAATCATTGCATGTTCTCGGTTTAGGACTAGCTATCTACTTACAAACAAAGACCTAGATGTCTACTAACAAACAGATATCCTGTTGTCTATAATTCTCGCTAATGCTAGTACTTCCACCTTACTCATAATTACCCAATTCACAATCAATAGTCTGAATTGCAGCACATATACACTTAGCCAATTCAAATAATCATTCATTCATAAATAGCATGGTATAACATAAATCAGAAAATATAATTCAACAGATAACACCGAAATCAAGCACCCAGTCCACACATAAAAAGGAAATTAACATCCATCTCCAAACGAATAGAAAGGGTTACCTTCAATTGATAACCCACATAATTAAGCATCAAGAACCCTTCAATTAGAACATATACAACAGCAAGAACAACAAGAAATCAGAATTCACAAATCAAAAACCCAAAACAGAATTACTGAAATTGTACCCAAATCAATTTAGGGTTTAGGGTTTCGTGGGTACCAATCAGTAAGCAAGGAAAAGGGTTAGGTGACTTTGTTCGAGCACCACCATCTGGTGGTCGGCAGCCCACGAGACAGCAGCGACAACCGCAGCAGCAACACACGCATAAACAGAGGAGAGGGAAAACGAGAGAAAAAGGGCTCTAGCTTCCTTCAATCGACAGCAACAGCAGCACCAGCAGTATAGTTTTTGATTCAGCAATATAGTTTTGCGAACAGAAGTGAGGAAGAAGGGATGGCGGTTAAAAAATCAGACAGCTGGTGATGGTGATGGTGATGGTGATGGTGGTGGGTTTGGGAGTGAGAAAGAAAATAAAGGAGATGGGGAAGATGGTGATTGTGGGGAAGGCTTTTCTTTTTCACGCATAAAAGGACTTGATAAAACCGACTTAAAAGTGGTCAATAGACGGTGGAAGTGTTCTAATACAAATCAAACACTTATTTATTTATTTATTAAAAACACCCAACTCCAAAACTAAATAAATTAGACATTATAATAATAAACAATTTCAGAAAATAATTTAAATATACGGAGTATTACATTCTACCCCCTTAAAAAGATTTTCGTCCGCGAAAATCACTTACAAGAAACAAAGCTAGTTAACATACGAAACAATTCAAGACTTGTGGGTTATGGGCCCACGGAAACGAATCATAACACGTAGAGCACGCAAGAAGTAAGCATATGAGCACAAAAATCATATTGAGCACGCAAGAAGTAAGCATATGAGCACAAAAATCATATTGAGCACGCAAGAAGTAACATATGAGCACAAAAATCATATTGAGCACATAGGCACATAGCACATTGGATAAGTCGACACAAAGCAACAAACACTAGACACTAATATCAACGCAAGCATATGAAGATGCTCACGTCACCCAAAACCAAACCTGGCTCTGATACCAATTTGTAACACCCCGGATTTTCTAAATTATAAATAAATGAAAATGAATAAACTCGAGCCGAAAATCGGGCAGAGTTTCCTTTGTAAATAGACATCCCAAGTTATCGAACTTATATAAACCTGCTTATACAGAAAATACAACCAAACCAATACAAAAGATCCAAACTGACAGCGGAAGACTTCTATTAAATCCGGAGCATCACTTCCACACTCAATCATAAGAATGAGTGCAAGGCAAAACTTACAACTCCCAACCAACCAATTAAACTAAAATGCTTTACAAATTACAACTCAATAAACTAGAAAATATAATCACAACTGACAACACTAATCTTTCTTCTGGTCAGCTCGAACCGAACCGTCCATCTAGATCTTCAGAATCAAACAACCTTTAAAACATACTCCAATCTACTCCCCTATGCAATCGAATATCGCATAGGTTCATCATAGGCTCACCATTGAAGAAAAATGGATGCACACACACGTAACACATAAAGCAACCAATAAGCTTTTGCTGAGTAACATAACATTCTATCGAAACATATAATCATGAGTCAATATACACATTAGTGAGCTAAAAACACGTTTCCAACTCAGGTCATAAGACCTTCACATATCATAGAGCTTCTTAGGCTCTATAAGTAGTATCCCATAAGTTCATCACACTAGCTCAAAACCCAACGAATGTGTCGTTGCTCTCAGTCACTAGCTCCTAGCCTCGACAATGTGGCAAGTGAACTGGCGGTAAAATCCGGAGAAACAAAACCATTCTCATAACTCGGCCATAGGCCCCATAACTCATAACATAGCCCGTAGGCACTCAAAAGTCCACTCTCGGACCAATTGTCATAATGATGTAACCATTTTCATAAAAAAAAATGCTCCTCACCTAAGAGTCAATGTCTTAGGCTACTTGCCCACATGTCTAGAACTAACAAACTAACAACGTCTGAGCCTCAAACCAAGATATCGTATATAATCATACTCACATGCTCATTGCATTACCATTACTCATTTCTCATTTCATATACCCATCACGGGCTTACAACAAATCGTAACTCACCATTCAGCACGGTTTCCTCAAATCATTGTATGTTCTCGGTTTAGGACTAGCTATCTACTTACGAACAAAGACCTAGTTGTCTACTAACAAACATATATCCTGCTATCTATAATTCTCGCTAATGCTAGTACTGCCACCTTACTCATAATTACCCAATTCACACTCAATAGTCTGAATTGTAGCACATATACACTTAGCCAATTCAAATAATCATTCATTCATAAATAGCATGGTATAACATAAATCAGAAAATATAATTCAACAGTTAACACCTAAATCAAGCACCCAGTCCACACATAAAAAGGAAATTAACATCCATCTCCAAACGAATAGAAAGGGTTACCTTCAATTGATGACCCACATAATTAAGCATCAAGAGCCCTTCAATTAGAACATATAAAACAGCACAAACAACAAGAAATTAGAATTCACAAATCAAAAACCCAAAACAGAATTACTTAAATTGTACCCAAATCAATTTAGGGTTTAGGGTTTCGTGGGTACCAATCAGTAAGCAAGGAAAAGGGTTAGGTGACTTGGTTCGAGCACCACCATCTGGTGGTCGGCAGCCCACGAGACAGAAGCGGCAACCACAGCAGCAACACACGCATAAACAGAGGAGAGAGAAAACGAGAGAGAAAGGGCTCTAGCTTCCTTCAATCGACAGCAACAGCAGCATCATCAGTATAGTTTTCGATTCAGCAATATAGGTTGCGAACAGAAGTGAGGAAGAAGGGATGGCGGTTAGCAAATCAGAGAGCTGGTGATGGTGATGGTGCTGGGTTTGGGAGTGAGAAAGAAAATAAAGGAGATGGGGAAGATGGTGATTGTGGGGAAGGCTTTTCTTTTTCACGCATAAAAGGACTTGATAAAACGACTTAAAAGTGGTCAATAGACGGTGGAAGTTTTCTAATACAAATGAAACACTTATTTATTTATTTATTACAAACACCCAACTCCAAAACTAAATAAATTAGACATTATAATAATAAACAATTTCAAAAAATAATTCAAAAATACGAGGTATTACAACATGACACAACTCGGCGCCTAGCAGGCGCTTCATGCAGCGTCACGTCGCGTCCGTCTCCGGCACCGCCTCCGTCTCCGGCGTAGGGGCCGGTGCTTGAGCCGAGGTGTCGTGGGTGTCCGGCTATGATGGCACACGACTTGACACAACTCGGCGCCTGGTAGGCGCTTCATGTCGCGTCGCTTGCCTTCATTCGCCCACAAGCACTCTCTCAAGCAACTACCCCCTAAACAGTCTTATAAGGTTTAGTGGTTCTGACAGGAGTAGACATGGACAGTGCATAACTTTCATATTGGGGTTTTTGAGAGATTGGATAATTGTTTTCCAAAAGTTCCACCTCAAACTTTTCAAGTATATTATTTAGTTACGGAAAAACATTTTTTTTTTTTTAATTTTTCACACAAGGTAGCTATTTAATTTAATTTATAATTAAAAAATAGGCTGAAAATTAGGAAATAAATAAAAATAATATCAGAAAAATTACAAATAAATTGGGAAATATTTTTGAGACCTCACTTTAATATTAGATATAATTTTGACACCTCAATTTAATATTAGAAATAATTTTGAGACCTCACTCCTCACTCATGGGGGGTAGGAAAATCCGGCCCTCTCCCATGCTTTTCGTGTTCCGGCCCTTACATTGGCATCCCGTAAAAACGCAATTACAAGCCTATCATGGAACAAATAACCAACCCTGGGGGCTTCCCATATCCCTTAGGGATGTCCCGTGCGATATGGTGTGAAAATATACACCTACGGTCCGAAGCATCTCGGAAGCCAAAAAAACGTGGATTATATCCTTTGATTTTCGGCTTCCCGGGGCCCGGGTGTCATTTTTGCCCAAACATCTCCTAGGGGTCTATCATGACCCTAGGGGACCCTAGGCGCTGCGGGAGGGTCATCCTTATCCCCGAACTCCGATATCGCCCATGTCGCTGGTTTTTGGGCCAAAAGATTGGCATCACGTAAAACCGCCATTACAAGCCAATGAAGGACCCACTATCCGATCCTGGGGGCCCGTTCGATATGGGGTGAAAATATTAACGTCGAAAACTTTGCGTCCGCGGGCCCAATACACGTCCTCTATAGCATTCCCGGAGCCGGGTTGCCGTTTTCGCCCGAAAATTTTTTGAGGGCTCTCTTATGGCCCTAGGGGACCCCCGGTGCCCCAGCAGGGTCACCTTGATTCCCGAACTCCGATATCACCCATGTCACCCGTTTTTGGGCCAAAACAATTGCATCGCGCAAAACCACCCTTACAAGCCTATCAGGGACCCAATAACCGACCCTAAGGGCCTCCCATATCCCATAGGGGTCTCCCGTACGATATGGGCTGAAAATATTAACGTCGAAAGCATTGCGTAAAATGGCCCAGAACACATCCCGTAGAGCATTCCCGGGGCCCGGTTGCCGTTTCGCCCGAAATTATTTCGGGGACTCTATTATGGCCCTAGGGGACCCCCGGTGCCCCGGGAGGGGCACCTTGATTCCCGAACTCCGATATTACCCATGTCGCCCGTTTTTGGGCTAAAACATTCTCATCCCGTAAAACCGCCCTTAAAACCCTATCAGGGACCCAATAGACGACCCTAGGGGCCTGCCACGTCCCATAGGGGTCTCCCGTACGATATGGGCTGGAAAATATTAACGTCGAGAACTTTGCGTAAAATGGCCTAGAACACGTCCCCTACAGCATTCACGGTGACCGGATGCCGTTTTCGCCCGAAATTTTTTCGGGGACTCTATTATGGCCCTAGGGACCCCCGGTGCCCCGGGAGGGTCACCTTGATTCCCGAACTCAGATATCACCCATGTCGCCCGTTTTTGGGCCAAAACATTGGCATCGCGTAAAACCGTCGTTACAAGTCTATCAGAGACCCAATAACCGACCCTAGGGGCCTCCCACGTCCGATAGGGGTCTCCCGTCCGATATGGGCAGAAAATATTAACGTCGAAAACTTTGCGTAAAATGGCCCAGAGCACGTCCCCTAGAGCATTCCTGGGGCCTGTTTGCCGTTTTCGCCCGAAATTTTTTCGGGGACTCTATTATGGCCTTAGGGGACCCCCGGTGCCCTGGGAGGGTCACCTTGATTCCCGAACGCAGATATCACCCATGTCGCCCGTTTTTGGGCCAAAACATTGGCATCGCGTAAAACCGCCCTTACAAGCCTATCAGGGACCCAATAACCGACCCTAGGGGCCTCCCATGTCCCATAGGGGTCTCCCGTACGATATGGGCAGAAAATATTAACGTCGAAAACTTTGCTTAAAATGGCTCAGAACACGTCCTCCTGAGCATTCCCGGGGCCCGGTTGCCGTTTTCGCCCGAAATTTTTCTGGCACTCTACTATGGTCCTAAGGGACCCCTGGTGCCCCTGGAGGGGCACCTTGATTCCCGAACTCATATATCACCCATGTCGCCCATTTTTGGGCCATAACATTGGCATCGCGTTCTCTCTCTAAAATGCTCCGACTTCTCTCCTCTACACCATCCGTCCGCCATTGACGCACTGTGAGTCCCTATGGGGAAGAAAGAAAAGGTAAAGCGAGGGGGAGACAAGCAAGATAACAATGGAGGGAACTCAATACCACCAGGCCCGACGAAAACAGCGATTCAGAGACAAAATTCAAGCATGACCCGAGACAATCTAGATCGAGTTGTGCGAAACCTAACTGACGAATTGGAAGCACCGGAGGTTATGACACCTGAAACTGTTCAACAGATGGAAATTGCGAGAGAAAAGATCAATTCGTGGCTCTCAAAAATGAAGGAAAAGGCACGAATACTCTCTTCGTCTGAGGATGAAGATGACGGCCCAGAACCAAACAAACAGCAAGAGACAGCTACTGCAGGTAATACCTCAGCTTGGGGCAAATTTGACATATCCAAATTAAAAAATTCGGGATTTAAATTGGATTTTGTTGAGCCAATTATGCATGAAGGGAAACCTGTAGGGGAAATTAATTACATGGATATAGAATCTAAAGTAAATTACTGGAACAAAGTTGTCGTATGCTATATTATGGGATCAAAACCTCCAATTAATGTGTTAAGTGGGTACTTAAGAAGAATCTGGGCTAAGCGAGGGATGAATAAAATATCCATGATGAAAAATGGATTGGTGCTGGTTAGGTTTGATTCAATAGAACAAAGAGATGCTGTAATTCAAGAGGGAGTATACCATTTTGACAACAAACCTATGATAGTGAGGCAGTGGTCTGAAAATGTGGATTATGCGCAGGAAGAATTAAGCACAGTACCTATTTGGGTTAAATTTCCTAGCCTTAATATGAAATATTGGAATGCAAAGGGCCTGAGCAAGATCCCCAGCCTTGTAGGAAGGCCAATGATGGCAGACAAAAACACAGAGCTCAAAGTTGGGATCCAATTTGCTAGAGTTTTGATTGAGGTGGCAGTGGGATCTAAATACCCTAGTAAGGTGCATTACAAGAATGAAAAAGGCAATATTGTGGAACAAGAAGTGGAATACGACTGGAAGCCTATTCTATGCAAACACTGCAAGCAATATGGGCATACTGAAGAAGAATGCAGAAAGAAAGTAACTGTAGCCCCTGTGCCACAAACATTACCTGCACAGAAGCCACAAATTCTGCCTCCTAGAACTCAACAATGGCAGATTGCAGGAAGAGGGAGAGGAAGAACATGGAATGCAGGGAGAGGGACAAGAGCAGGAAGAGGCCAGTACAGAAACGTTCAACAACCCACAACTGGCTCTGAGATACAGAACAGTTTTGAAATCCTGCAAAATGAAGAAGATACACTGGAGGCTCAGACAGAAACACTGGAGCCAGAACAACAGAAAGTTCAGAATACAGTTGAGGTGCCAGTACATGGTAAGTCTCCTACCTTGACTGTTGGTCATGGATAGGATACTAGTATGGAATGTTAGAGGTCTAAATGGCCCAAATAAACCAAGGGATGTAGCCCTTTTTTGTAAAGAAAATAAATGTGGAATGGTGGCCTTTTTAGAAACTAAAATCAGATTAGCTAACCTTGGAAAATACAAAAATAGTTTCATGCCAGGATGGGATTCATATAGCAATCACAATGAGCACAGTTTAGGTAGAATCTGGTTAAGATGGATACCAAATTGTTTTCATGTGGATATTTTATTCTCTTCGGTGCAAATGATTATATGCAAAGTGGTGAATATTGTGGAAAAAAAAGAATTTGTGGCTAGTTTTGTCTATGGCCTAAATGAAAAAGAAGAAAGAAAAATCCTATGGAAAGACCTGTCAGATTTTGCTAGCAACTGTAATAAACCATGGTTTGTTGGAGGAGACTTCAACAATGTTATGCTAGCTGAAAACAGAGAAGGAGGGAATCCTGTTACATTCTCTGAAACCCAGGAGTTCAAAGAGTGTATTGAGCAATGCTTCCTCACTGAAATGAGATGGTCAGGGTGCAAGTTTACATGGAACAACAGACATGAAAAGGGGGGGGAGAGTTTACTCAAAAATAGATTGGGCCTTTGCAAACAGCCTCTGGTTCCAGGAATTGGATCAATTTGATCTTAAATTCCACCCAGAGGGAGTTTCAGACCACTCACCAATCTGTTTGGCCCTTCAGTCACAACCTGCAAATACAAAAACACCCTTCAAATACTTCAACATGTGGAGCCTCCACTCTGAATTCCATGCTTTGGTGCAGCAAGCTGGGAATTTCAGAACACAAGGCACAAAAATGTTCAGAGTGTACAGAAAACTGAAAAAAAAGTGAGACAAGTGCTGAAGAACTTAAACAGAAATGATTTTAGGGACATTATAGCAAAAGCAGACATTGCAAGAGCAAACATGATTCAAGCTCAGATTGATGCTAACAATGAGCCCTTAATTGAGGAAACACAGCAGAAGGAACTACAGGCTAGGAAAAAATACAATGAACTGAATATGCAGAAAACTTCTTACAGCAGAAAAGCAAGGCTAATTGGGTGCAGCTGGGGGATGGAAACACACATTTCTTCCATGCTGTTATGAAGCAAAGAAGACACAAAAATAGAGTGCTCTCAATCAGAACACAGCAGGGGGCTCTACTGGAAGATAAACAGTTGGTTATGGAGGAATTTGTGAGATTTTACAAAGAAATGTTGGGAGTCTCAAGGGATAGGGCAGCTACAGCAGAAGCCAGTTTCTTCTCAGCACGTCACAAACTGGATATACATCAACAAATGAACCTCATTGCTCCAGTCAGTGCCACTGAGGTGAAAACAGCAATGTTTGAGATAGACAGCAACAAAAGCCCGGGCCCAGATGGATTTGGTTCAGGTTTCTTTAAGGAAACATGGCATATTGTAGGGCATGAAGTGACTGAAGCTATCATTGACTTCTTTGAGTCATCCAGAATGCTTAAAGAAGTGAATGCTACAAATCTATGCCTTATACAAAAGATACAAAACCCAGAAAAGGCATCTGATTTCAGACCCATAGCATGCTGCAACACAATCTACAAGTGCATATCCAAGATCATGTGTGGAAGACTGGCAAAAGTTCTCCCGCTGCTTGTTTCAGAGAACCAAGGAGCTTTTGTGGCCCAAAGGTCAATTGTGAATAACATCATGATATGTCAGGACCTCATTAAGCACTACAACAGAAAACAATCCTCACCTAGATGCTTGATGAAGATAGACCTGAGAAAGGCATATGACACAATACACTGGGGGTTTGTGAAGGAAATGCTACAAGGGTATGGATTCCCTGCAAAATTAAGTGGATGGCTAATTGAATGCATCCAAACAGCAAGCTTCTGCATCAATCTGAATGGGGAAACACATGGATACTTTACTGCAAAACGTGGCATTAGACAGGGTGATCCAATCTCCCCACTAATCTTTGTATTAGTTATGGAATACCTGTCTAGAACACTGAAAATAACCTGCATGGATAAAAGCTTCAGTTGGCATCCCATGTGCAAAGAGCTTGGCCTGAGTCATTTATGCTTTGCTGACGACCTAATGTGCTTCTGCAAAGCTGCCCCAGAGCCTGTAAACATCATGATGAACAGCATAAGCCACTTCTCACATGTCACTGGAATTTATGCAAACAAGGAAAAATCAAACATTTATGTTGCAGGGGTAAATGATCAAATGAAAAATGATTTGGTACACAACTCATGATTTAGAGAGGGAACCCTACCCATGAAATACCTGGGTGTCCCACTATCCCCTTCAAAATGGAGCAAAATTGATTGTGAGTGCTTGGTGGATAAGATGACTAGGAAATTGCAGATTTGGGCCTCCAGGAACCTCTCTTATGCAGGAAGAGTACAATTAATTAATTCTGTATTATTTTCCATACATGTATACTGGTCTAGCATATTCATTATGCCTACTGGGGTACTGAAAAGTGTGGAGCAAAAATGCAGATTTTTCTTATGGGGGACAACTGAACAAAAACACATGACAAGTTTGGTGGCATGGGACATGGTGTGCAGACCAAGGAAAAATGGTGGACTAAATGTTAAAAACTCCAAATGGTTCAACATAGCTCTAAATGGTAAGCATATCTGGGACCTAGCCACAAAGAAAGATACACTGTGGGTAAGATGGATCAATGGAGTTTATCTGAAAGGTGTCAACCTTTGGAACTATGCTCCAGTGTGGGGATCTAGCTGGTACTGGAACAAGCTGAACAAGACCAAAAGCCACTTCCAGGCACAATACACCACAAGGGGGACATGGAAGTTTGAAACTGATGGCCTATACACTGCTGCAAGTGGATATAGAATGATGCAAGGAAATATGCCAAAATACAGACATGCAGATTTAATCTGGGGGAAACTAACCATGCCTAGGCAAAGCTTCTGCCTCTGGCTAGCACAAAGGGAAAGATTGTTGACCAAAGATAGACTGAAGAGAATGGGGTTCTTGAATGGGGATGCAATATGCTACATGTGCAAGCTGAAGCCAGAAGACCATAACCACCTGTTCTTTAATTGCAAAGTGGCAACAACAGTCCTGGAACAGGTAAAGAATTGGCTGGGGATTTCAGCAAAATCAAAAACAATACAGGGAATGCTCAACTGGATAAGTAGGCAAAAGTGCTCGACAGTCAGGAAAGGAGTGTATGCATCTGGGCTAGCAGCAGCTGTGTACTGGGTCTGGAAATGCAGGAACACTCTTTTTGTTGAGGGAGGCAGCATTCCAGCAGCACAAATCACGCAACAGATACAGCAAATTGTTAGAATCAAAGCCCAACAATACAGCAACAGCAAGAGAAAGATATCCAGCAGGGACAAGAGATGGGTAGATAAGATATAGAGATCCTAGAAGCACTTGCAATAAGTGAGATAAGGTGCAAATTAATCAGCAATAGGGCAGCATAGAAAGGTAGAAGCAGGACTCATCAGATCCTCAGCAGAGCAGCAAGAATTCTGTAAGGCAACAGAATAAATGCAGAAAAAAGGGAGAAGATTTCAAAGAGAATAGGCAGAAGCAGATCTCAGCAGAAAAATCATTAAAACCCTGCAAGGCATCAGAACATGCTGCAGGAATTAGCTAGCAGACTGCAGAAGGGGAGCAGAAGCAGCACCCAGCAGAAAACCAGGAGTAGGAAACTGGAGAAAAACAGAGCAAAAAGAAACAGAAAGACAGAAAAATGGAAACTACAAGAAAATAACCTGTGCAGGAAAAAGGAAAAAGAATCCAGAAAAAGCCGATATCATGAGGAACTCAGCAGTGAATCAAGCAACTCAGAAAGGTAGCAGAAAAGTGCAGGAAAATACAGCAGACTTCAGCAGAGAAGCAGAAGCAGGAGAGCAGGACCCGGGGCTGTGAATAGGACAGCAGGATGTCTTACAGCAGGAAACCAGCAGAAAAAATGGACAGTAGGCTCCAGGAAGGATACAAACGCAGATTGATACAAATGCAAATGCAAGGAATAGGCAGCAGTGCAGGAACTCAGGCAGTAGGTTCCAGCAGGTAATCAGCAGCAGGTTGATGAAGCAGGGCAGAATGAGGAATGAAACAGTTCCAAGCAGAGTTGAAAAGCTAAAAGAAGTTGTAATATTTTTAGCTATTTATGTTTTTGTATTTTGCTGTAAGCCAGAAATAATTTTTGCAAATTGTAATATTTACAGAGATGGTGAGGAATAACTTTTGCAAATTGTAATGTCTACAGAGACGGTGAACCACTGCCTGTAGTGAGTTGCACCAGATTGAAGGATTGTAAGCTAGTAGAAGGATGTAGCAAAAAGGAACCCTACCCAGTAGGGGGCCTTGGATCTGCATTGCCAAAGGACTGTAATCTTGTTACATTACAGTGAGCAATAATACAATTTCTGACTTGCACCAAAAAAAAAAACATTGGCATCGCGTAAAACCGCCCTTACAAGCCTATCAGGGACCTAATAACCGACCCTAGGAGCCTCCCATGTCCCATAGGGCTCTCCCGTATGATATGGGCCGAAAATATTAACGTCAAAAACTTGGCGTAAAATGGCCCATAACACATCCCCTATGGCATTCCCGGGGCTCGGTTGCCGTTTTCGCCCGAAATTTTTTCGGGGACTCTATTATGGCCCTAGGGGGGACCCCCGGTGCCCCGGGAGGGGTACATTGATTCCCGAACTCAGATATCACCCATGTCGCTTGTTTTTGGGCCAAAACATTGGCATCGCGTAAAACCGCCCTTACAAGCCTATTAGGGACCCAATAACCGACCCTATGGGCCTCCCATGTCCCATAGGGTGCTACCGTAGGCCGAAAATATTAACGTCGAAAACTTTGCGTAAAATGGCCCAGAACACGTCCCCTAGAGTATTCCTGGGGTCCGGTTGCCGTTTTCGCCCCAAATTTGTTCGGGCACTTTAATATGGCCCTAGGGGACCCCCGGTGCCCCGGGAAGGTCACCTTGATTCCCGAACTCCGATATCACCCATGTCGCCCGTTTTTGGGCCAAAACATTGGCATCTCGTAAAACCGCCCTTACAAGCCTATCAGGGACCCAATAACCGACCCTAGGGGCCTCCCATGTCCCGTAGGGGTCTCCCCTACGATATGGGCCGAAAATCTTACCGTCGAAAACTTTGCGTAAAATGGCCCAGAACACGTTCCCTAGAGCATTCCCAGGGCCTGGTTGCCGTTTTCGCCCAAAATTTTTTCGGGGACTTTATTATGGCCCTAGGGGACCCCCGGTGCCCCGGGAGGGTCACCTTGATTCCCGAACTCATATATCACCCATGTCGCCCGTTTTTGGGCCACAACATTGGCATCGCATAAAACCAACTGAGCTCCACTTTAGTGTGGAGCAAAAATGCAGATTTTTCTTATGGGGGACAACTGAACAGAAACACAAGACAAGCTTGGTGGCATGGGACATGGTGTGTAGACCAAGGAAAAATGGTGGACTAAATGTGAAAAACTGCAAATGGTTCAACATAGCTCTAAATGGTAAGCATATCTGGGACCTGGCCACAAAGAAAGACACACTGTGGGTAAGATGGATCAATGGAGTGTACCTGAAAGGTGTAAACCTCTGGAACTATGCTCCAGTCTGGGGTTCTAGCTGGTACTGGAACAAGCTGAACAAGACCAAAAGCCACTTGCAGGCACATTACACTACAAGAGGAGCTTGGAAGCTTGAAACAGATGGCCTATATAATGCTGCAAGTGGATACAGAATGTTGCAAGGAAATATGCCAAAATACAGACATGCAGATTTAATCTGGGGGGGATTATCCATGCCTAGGCAAAGTTTCTGCCTCTGGCTAGCACAAAAGGGAAGACTGTTGACCAAAGATAGGCTGAAGAGAATGGGATTCTTGAATGGGGATGAAATATGCTACATGTGCAAGCTGAAACCAGAAGACCACAACCATCTGTTCTTTACATGCAAAGTGTCAACAGAAGTCTTGGAACAGTTGAAGAATTGGCTGAAAATTTCAGCAAAAGCCAAAACAATCCAAGGAATGCTCAACTGGATAAGTAGGCTAAAATGCTCGAGAATCAGAAAAGGAGTGTATGCATCTGGGCTAGCAGCAGCTGTGTATTGGGTTTGGAAATGCAGAAATACTCATTTTGCTGGGGAAGGCAACATTCCAGTATCACAAATCATGCAACAGATACAACAAACTGTCAGAATCAAAACCCAACACTGCAGCAGCAGCAAGAGAAAGATTTCCAACAGGGATAAGAGATGGATAGATGAGATATAGAGATCCCAGAAGCACTGCAAGAAGAGAGATAAGGTGCAAATTATTCAGCAAAAAGGCAGCACAGCAAGGCAGAAGCAGGACTCCTCAAACCCTCAACAGAGTACCAAGAACACTGCAAGGCATCAGAATATGTGCAGCAAAAAGGAAGCAGAATTCAGTAGGGTTAGGCAGAAGAAGATCTCATCAGGGTCTCAACAGAGAATCAAGCAACCCCACTAGGTGTCAGAACATATGCAGGAAATAGAAAGCAGATGCAGAAGGGGAGCAGAAGTAGAAACCAGGAAGTAAACCAGGTAGCAGGACCCAGCAGATAATCAGGGAAAGGT
>CM076154.1:25815000-25817500 GCA_038025085.1 Tetragonia tetragonoides
TATACCCACAAGCCGGCTAGATAGCTCATCCCGAAGGAGATCACATTCATCCGACGTCGGCTCGCTAGCTCATCCCGAAGTAGCTCACATCAATCCGACATTTATACCCACAAGCGGGCTAGATAGCTCATCCCGAAGGAGATCACATCCATCCGACGTCGGCTCGCTGGCTCATCCCGAAGGAGATCACATCTATCCGACGTCGTCTGGATGGCTAGATCCCAAAGGAGATCGCATCAATCCGACATTTATACCCACAAGCCGGCTAGATAGCTCATCCAGACGGAGATCACATCCATCCGACGTCGAGTCGCTGGCTTATCCCGAAGGACATCACATCTATCCGACGTCGTCTGGATAGCTCTTTCCCGGAGGAGATCACATTTGTCCAACATTTATACCCACATTGTAACCGTAAGCCATCCTCAACAACGACAGCGCCCGAGTGGACGCGACATGACACAACTCGGCGCCTAGTAGGCGCTTCATGCGGCGTCACGTAGCGTCCGTCTCAGGGATGTCCCGTGCATTATGGTATGAAAATATCCCGTAAAAACGCAATTACAAGCCTATCATGGACAAAATAACCAACCCTTGGGGCTTCCCATATCCCTTAGGGATGTCCCGTGCGATATGGTATGAAAATATACACCTACGGTCCGGAGCATCTCGGAAGCCAAAAAAATGTGGATTATATCCTTTGATTTTCGGCTTCCCGGGGCCCGGGTGTAATTTTTTCCCAAACATCTCCTAGGGGTCTATCATTACCCTAGGGGACCCTAGGCTCTTCGGGAGGGTCATCCTTATTTCCGTACTCCGATATCACCCATGTCGCCCGGTTTTGGGCCGAAACATTGGCATCGCGTAAAACTGCCCTTACCAAGCCTATCAAGGACCCAGTAACCGATCCTGGGGGGCCCCACGTCCCCTATGGGTCTCCCGTACGATATGGGGCAAAAATATTAACGTCGAAAACTTTGCGTCCGAGGGCCCAAAACACGTCCCCTATAGCATTCCCGGGGCCGGTAGCCGTTTTCGCCCGAAAGTTTTTCGAGGGATCTATTATGGCCCTAGGGATCTCCCCGAACTCAGATATCACCCATGTCGCCCGTTTTTGGGCCAAAACATTGGCATCGCGTAAAACCGTCCTTACCAGCCTATCAGGGACCCAATAACCGACCCTAGGGGCCTCCCATGTCCCATAGGGATCTCCCGTACGATATGGGGCGAAAATATTAAGATCGAAAACTTTGCATAAAATGGCCCAGAACACGTCCCCTTAAGCATTCCAGGGGCTCGGTTGCCGTTTTCGCCCGAAATGTTTTCGAGGACTCTATTATGGCCCTAGGGGACGGGGACCCGCGGTGCCCAGGGAGGGGCACCTTGATTTCCGAACTCAGATATCACCCATGTCGCCCGTTTTTGGGCCAAAACATTGGCATCGCGTAAAACCGCCCATACAATCCTATTAGGGACCCAATAATTGACCCTCGGGGCCTCCCATGTCCCATAGGGGTCTCACGTACGATATGGGCCAAAAATAACAACGTCGAAAACTTTGCGTAAAATGGCCCAAAACACATCCCCTAGAGCATTCCTGGGGCCCGGTTGCCGTTTTCACCCGAAATTTTTTGGGGGACTCTATTATGGCCCTAGGGGACCCCCGGTGCCCCGGGAAGGTCACCTTGATTCCCGAACTCAGATATCACCCATGTCGCCCGTTTTTGGACCAAAATATTGGCATCGCGTAAAACCACCCTTACAAGCCTATCAGGGACCCAATAACCGACCCTAGGGGCCTCCCATTTCCCATAGGGGTCTCTCGTTCCATAAGGCCCAAAAATATTAACGTCGAAAACTTTGCGCAAAATGGGCCAAAACACGTCCCCTAGAGCATTCCCTAGGCATGGGTGCTCACGGGGCTCGGTCATGGTGCTGCGTCGTTGGGTCATGGTGCTGCAACGCATGGGTCATGGTGCTGCATCGTGTTGCATCGCATGGGTCATGGTGCTGCATCGTGTTGCAACGCTTGGGTCATGGTGCTGCATCGTGTTGCATCGCATGGGTCATGGTGCTGCATCGTGTTGCATCGCATGGGTCATGGTGCTGCATCTTGTTGCATCGCATGGGTCATGTTGCGGCATCGTGTTGCATCGTGATGCAATGCATGGGTCATAGTGCTGCATCGTGCTGCAAGGCATGGGTCATGGTGCTGCATCGTGCTGCAACGCATGGGTCATGGTGCTGCATCGTGTTGCATCGTTCTTCAACGCATGGGTCATGGTGCTGCATCGTGTTGCTGCATCGTCTTGTATCTTGCTGCAACGCATGGTTCATGGTGCTGCAACGCATGGGTCATGGTGCTGCAACGCATCGGTCATGGTGCTGCAACGCATGGGACAAGATGCTGCAACGCATGGGTAATGGCGCTGCAATGCCATGGGTCATGGTGCTGCAACGCCAAGGGTCATGGTGCTGCAACGCCATGGTTTATGGGGCT
>CM076154.1:25822500-25825000 GCA_038025085.1 Tetragonia tetragonoides
TGTCGCCCGTTTTTGGGCCAAAACATTGGCATCGCGTAAAACCGCCCTTACAAGCCTATCAGGGACCCAATAACTGACCCTACGGGCCTCCCATGTTCCATAGGGGTCTCCGTACGATATGGGCCGAAAATATTAACGTCGAAAACGTTGCGTAAAATGGCCCATAACACGTCCCCTAGAGCATTCCCGGGGCCCGGTTGCCGTTTTCGCCCGAAATGTTTTCGGGGACTCTATTATGGCCCTAGGGCACCCGCGGTGCCCCAGGAGGGGCACCTTGATTCCCGAACTCAGATATCACCCATGCCGCCCGTTTTTGGGCCAAAACAATGTCATCGAGTAAAATCGCATTTACAAGCCTATCAGGGACCCAATAACCGACCCTAGGGGCCTCCCATGTCCCATAGGGGTCTCCCGTACGATATGGGTCGAAAATATTAACGTCGAACACTTTGCTCAAAATGGCCTAGAACACGTCTCATAGAGCATTCCCGGGGCCCGGTAGCCGTTTTCGCCCGTAATTTTTTCGGGGACTCTATTATGGCCTTAGGGGACCCCCGGTGCCCCGGGAGGGGCACCTTGATTCCCGAACTCCGATATCACCCATGTCGCCCGTTTTTGGGCCAAAACACTGTCATCGCGTAAAACCGCCCTTATAAGCCTATCATGGACCCAATAACTGACCCTAGGGGCCTCCCATGTCCCATAGGGGTCTCCGGTACGATATGGGCCAAAAATATTAACGTCAAAAACTTTGCGTAAAATGGCCCATAACACGTCCCCTAGAGCATTCCTGGGGCTCGGTTGCCGTTTTCGCCCGAAATTTTTTCGAGACTCTATTATGGCCCTAGGGGACCCGCGGTGCCCCCTCCGTGCCCCAGGAGGGGCACCTTGATTCCCGAACTCAGATATCACCCATGTCGCCCGTTTTTGGGCCAAAACATTGTCATCGAGTAAAATCGCCCTTACAACCCTATCAGGGACCCAATAACCGACCCTAGGGGCCTCCCATGTCCCATAGGGGTTTCCCGTACGATATGGGCCAAAAATATTAACGTCGAAAACTTTGCTCAAAATGGCCTAAAACACGTCCCCTGGAGCATTCCCGAGGCCTGGAAGCCGTTTTCGCTCGTAATTTTTTCGGGGACTCTATTATGGCCCTAGGGGACCCCAAGTGCCCCGGGATGGGCACCTTGATTCCCGAACTTAGATATCACCGCTGTCGCCTGTTTTAGGGCCAAAACATTGGCATCGCGTAAAACCTCCCTTACAAGCCTATCAGGGACCCAATAACCGACCCAGGAGGCCTCCCATGTCCCATAGGGGTCTCCCATACGATATGGGCCGAAAATATTAACGTCGAAAAGTTTGCGTAAAATGGCCCAGAACACGTCCCCTAGAGCATGCACAGGGCCCGGTTGCCGTTTTCACCCGAAATTTTTGCTGGGACTCTATTATGGCCCTACGGGACCTCTGGTGCCCCGGGAGGGTCACCTTGATTCCCGAACTCAGATATCACCCATGTCGCCCGTTTTTTGGCAAAAATATTGGCATCGCGTAAAACCGCCCTTACAAGCCTATCAGATACCCAATAACCGACCCTAGGGGCCTCCCATGTCCCATAGGGGTCTCCCGTACGATATGGGCCGAAAATATTAACATCGAAAACTTTGCGTAAAATGGCCCAAAACACGTCCCCTAAAGCATCCCAGGGGCATGGGTGCTCACGGGGCCCGGTGATGGTGATGCGTCGTTGGGTCATGGTGCTGCAACGCATGGGTCATGGTTCTGCATCGTGTTGCATCGCATGGGTCATGGTGCTGCATCGTGTTGCAACGCATGGGTCATGGTGCTGCATCGTGTTGCATCGCATGGGTCATGGTGGTGCATCGTGTTGCATCGCATGGGTCATGGTGCTGCATCGTGATGCAACGCATGGGTCATGGTGTTGCATCGTGCTGCAAAGCATGGGTCATGGTGCTGCATCGTGTTGCTGCATCGTGTTGCTGCATCGTGTTGCTGCATCGTGCTGCAAAGCATGGGTCATGGTGCTGCAACGCATGGGACAAGGTGCTGCAACGCATGGGTCATGGTGCTGCAACGCCATGGGTCATGGTGCTGCGTCATGCGACGTGGGTCATGGTGCTGCGTCATGGGACATGGGACAAGGTGCCGCGTCATGGGACATGGGACATGGGACAAGGTGCTGCGTCATGGGACATGGGTCATGGTGCTGCGTCATGGGACATGGGTCATGGTGCTGCGTCATAGGACATGGGACAAGGTGGTGCGTCATGGGACATGGGACAAGGTGCTGCGTCATGGGACATGGGACGAGGTGCTGCGTCATGGGACAGGGTGCTGCATCATGGGACATGGGACATGGGACAAGGTGTTGCAGCGTCTTGGGACAAGGGTGGTGCAGCACCACCGGCCAAGGTTTTCATACTTAGCGCCTCTAGGACATGTTCTTCATACTTCGGACGTTTTCATACTTACCACC
>CM076154.1:25832500-25847500 GCA_038025085.1 Tetragonia tetragonoides
ATTCCCGAACTCAGATATAAACCCATGTCGCCCGTTTTTGGGCCAAAACATTGGCATCGCGTAAAACCGCCCTGACAAGCCTATCAGGGACCCAATAACTGACCCTAGGGGCCTCCCATGTCCCATAGGGGTGTCCCGTACGATATGGGCCGAAAATATAATCGTCGAAAACTTTGCGTAAAATGGCCCAAAACACGTCCCCTAGAGCATTCCCGGGGCCCCGTTGCCGTTTTCGCCCAAAGTTTTTTCGGGGACTCTAATATGGCCCTCGGGGACCCTCGGTGGCCCGGGAGGGTCACCTTGATTCCCAAACTCAGATATCACCCATGTCGCCCGTTGATGAAAAATGGGCTAGTTATTGTTCGATTTGATTCAATGGAACAAAGAGATGCAGTGCTAGAGGAAGGGGTTTATCATTTTGACAATAAACCAATGATTGTTAGACCTTGGGCTGAGAACATAGACTATGCCCATGAGGAACTCACATCTGTTCCTATTTGGGTTAAATTCCCTGGTCTGAATGTCAAGTATTGGAATGCAGTAGGGTTGAGTAAAATGGCAAGGTTGGTAGGCAGACCAATGATGGCTGACAGAAACACTGAACTGAAAGTTGGGATTCAATATGCCAGAGTTTTGATTGAAGTGGAGATAGGGGGGAAATATCCTGATAAGGTACACTACAAGAATGAAAGAGGGAACATAGTGGAACAAGAAGTTGAGTATGACTGGAAACCTGTACTATGCAACCACTGCAAACAACATGGACACAGTGAGACTGAATGCAGGAAAAAGAAAGCAACACAGGAGCCTATGACACAGACAATGCCTGTGCACCAAATACCTGCACAGCAAGCAAAGCCAAGAACACAGCAATGGCAGAATGCAGGGAGAGGTAGAGGCAGGATGGGCAATGCAGGGAGAGGGACAAGGGCTGGAAGAGGTTTCTACAGACAAATCCAACAGACTAACAATGCAGCAACCCAATTACAGAATCCATTTGACATACTCCAAGATGTAGATGGGGATCAGGAGAGAAGACAGACACAAGGGCAAGTAACAGTGCCAGGAATGCAGGAAGAACAAGTATCAGAGGAAGTACCAGTACATGGTAAGTCTCCTATCTTGACTAGTAGTCATGGATAGGATGCTTATTTGGAATGTTAGAGGCCTGAATGGCCCAAACAAGCAGAGGGATGTGGCCCTCTACTGTAAAAAAAATAAATGTGGATTGGTAGCTTTTCTTGAAACAAAAATTAGATTAGTTAATTTGGAAAAATGCAAAAATAGTTTCATGCCAGAGTGGGAATCATTTAGTAACCACAATGAACACAGACTTGGTAGAATATGGATTAGGTGGTTACCTAATTATTTTCATGTTGATATAATTTTTTCCTCTGTGCAAATGGTCATTTGTAATGTGAGAAACAAGGAGGGGAAAAAGGATTTTGTGGTGAGTTTTGTATATGGAATGAATGAGAAAGAAGATAGGAAGCAACTGTGGAAGGATATGAATGATTTTGCTACTACCTGCAACAAACCATGGATTGTTGGAGGGGATTTCAACAATGTGTTGCTGCCAGAGAACAGACGAGGTGGTTTGCCAGTTACCTTTGCTGAAATTCAGGATTTTAAATTCTGTATAGATAGCTGTTTCTTAAATGAAATGTGTTGGTCTGGATGCCCATATACCTGGAACAATAGGCATGAAGAGAGGGGAAGGGTATACTCTAAGATAGATTGGGTTTTTGTCAACAGTGTATGGATGCAGGAGTTTGACTAGTGTACCCTACAGTTCATGCCAGAGGATGTATCTGACCATACCCCTATCTACATAACCCTGCACAAAAACCTAAATATAAATAAAACCCCCTTTAAATTCTTTAATATGTGGTGCCTCCACTCTGAATTCCTAGCCTTGGTGCAGCAAGCATGGAATTGTAGAACACAAGGTACAAAAATGTTTAGGGTTTACCAAAAACTGAAAAATGTGAAACATGCATTGAAAAAGCTTAACAGAGCTGAGTTTAGTGATATTTTAGTTCAGACTGATATTGCTAGATCAGTAATGAATCAAGCACAGGAAGATGCAAACAAAGAGCCACTGAATGAGTTACTGCAGAAGGGAGAAATTCAGGCCAGGAGAAGGTTCAATGACCTAAACCTGGCAGCTGAGACATTCCTACAACAAAAGAGCAAGGCTAGATGGGTGCAACTGGGAGATGGAAATAATCAGTTTTTCCATGCAATTATGAAACAGAGAAGGCAACAAAACAGATTGCACTCCATACAGACACAAGAGGGCATCTTATTGGAGGACAAAGATTTGATTATTGAAGAATTTGTGGGGTTTTACAGGAAGATGCTGGGGGTATCAGGCACCAGAGGCACTACAGCAGAGGAGAGTTTCTTTTCAGCAGGGAAAAAACTAAATATGCAACAACAGATGAGCATCAGTACACCAGTGACTGCTGAGGAAGTACAGAGAGCTATGTTTGACATTGATAGGAATAAAAGCCCAGGCCCTGATGGCTTTGGCTCAGGTTTCTTCAAGGAAGCATGGAGTATTGTCGGGGAAGAAGTGACCAATGCAATTATAGATTTTTTTGAATCCTCTAAAATGCTTAAAGAGGTGAATGCAACTAACCTTTGTCTTGTGCAGAAAATAGGGAACCCTGAAAAAGCCTCTGATTTCAGACCTATAGCATGCTGCAACACCATATACAAATGCATTTCAAAGATCCTATGTGGGAGATTGGCAACAGTGCTACCTGACCTCATCTCTGTGAACCAGGGTGCCTTTGTGGCACAGAGGTCAATTGTGCACATTATCATGATATGTCAAGACCTAATCAAGCACTACAACAGGAAGCAATCCTCACCTAGATGCTTGATGAAGATAGACCTGAGGAAAGCTTATGACACAATACACTGGAGCTTTGTCAAGGAGATGCTGCAAGGGTATGGCTTCCCAATTAAGTTCATTGGCTGGATACTGGAATGTATACAAACTGCAAGTTTCAGCATCAACATAAATGGAGGGGTGCATGGATTCTTTCTTGCTCAACGTGGCATCAGGCAAGGAGATCCAGTATCCCCATTGATATTTGTGCTGGTCATGGAATATTTCTCAAGGATTCTAAAACTTGCATGTATGGACAAAAGCTTCAGTTGGCACCCCATCTGCAAGGAACTAGCTTTGAGCCACTTGTGCTTTGCTGATGATTTGATGTGTTTCTGCAAAGCAACCCCTGAATCTGTAAGTATAATGATGAATTGCATAAATTACTTTGCACAAGCTACTGGTCTGCATGCTAATAAGGAGAAATCTAACCTGTACATAGCTGGTGTGGATGAGGAAACAAAAAGAGAACTGTTAGCATTATCTGGGTTTAGGGAGGGTACATTACCTATGAAGTACTTGGGAGTCCCACTCTCCCCATCTAAATGGAGCAAAACTGACTGTGAGTGCTTGGTTGATAAAATGACCAAAAAATTGCAGATATGGGCTTCTAGGAACCTATCATATGCAGGAAGAGCTCAACTCATAAATTCTGTGCTTTTCTCTATACATGTGTACTGGTCTAGCATTTTCATAATGCCTGCAGGGGTACTTAAGAGTGTAGAACAAAAATGCAGATATTTCTTATGGGGTTCCACTGAGCAGAAGCACAAAACCAACCTGGTGGCAAGGGATATAGTATGCAGACCTAGGAAAAATGGGGGCATAAACATAAAAAATTGCAAATGGTTTAATGTGGCTCTGAATGGAAAACATATCTGGGATTTAGCCACAAAAAAAGATACTTTGTGGGTAAAATGGATAAATGGGATATATCTGAAAGGGACCAATCTCTGGGATTATGCACCAGTGTGGGGTGCCAGCTGGTACTGGACCAAACTCAACAAAATCAAGAGCTATTTCCAGGAGCATTACACAGTCTGAGGGGTCTGGAAAAGAGATGCAGATGGTTGCTATACAGCTGCAAGGGGATACAGCACCTTGATGGGAGATATGCCTAAGTATAGACATGCCAACCTGATTTGGGGAAGGGTAACAATGCCTAGACACAGCTTCTGCCTATGGTTGGCTCAGCAGGGAAGATTGTTAACTAAGGACAGAATGCAGAACATGGGCTTCCTGAATGGGGATGATGTATGCAACCTGTGCAAAGCAAAACCAGAAGACCACAATCACCTTTTCTTCACATGTAACATGGCTGCAGGTGTTTTAGAGCAAATGAGAAGCTGGCTACATATTACATCAAGAACAAACACAATTCAGAGCTTGCTGAACTGGATAAGTAGGCAGAAATGCTCAAATTTCAGGAAGGAAGTGTATGCAGCCGGGCTAGCAGCAGCTGTATACTGGCTGTGGAGAAGCAGGAATATTAAACATTTTGTGGGAAGCACTCTTTCTGTGATGCAGATCATGCAGCAGATCCAACAACTAGTGAGGGTCAGAATACAACAATGCAGCAGACTGAGAAAAATCAACAGCAAGGACAAAAAATGGTTAGAGAGAATTTAATTGCTCTTGCACCACAGTAGACTCAGGCAAAAAGGCAGGACTACACCAGATGAGCAGCCAGCAGAGACAGCAGGACATTAGTACCTGTACAGGTATCAAGACAGCAAACAGCAGGAGGAAGACAGCAAGTTGTGATTGCAGGAAAAAAAGGAAAATACATTAGCTCAGGAAGATTGCCCTAGCAGAGGACACTGAGGAAAGGGTAATAGCAAAGCAGAAGCAGGAGGAAAAATCCAGTAGAAAAAAGGACAAGAAAACTGCAATAATTAGATTGTTATGTATTTTGTATTTTGCTGTAAGTCAGGGATGTTTTTTGTATTTTGTATCTGTTTTTTTTTTCAGATAAGGGGACCACTGCATGTAGTGAGTTACCCCTAGGAGAGTAGGGTTGTAAGGAACAAAGGGATGCAGAGGAAGAGGAACCCTACCTAGTAGGTGGCCTTGGAATTGCATTACCTATGGACTGTAATCTGTGTAACATTACAGTAAGCAATAACACAATTTCTGACTTGCACCAAAAAAAAAAAAAAAAAAAAACATTGGCATCGCGTAAAACCGCCCTTACAAGCCTATTAGGGACCCAATAACCAACCCTAAGGGCCTCCCACGTCCCATAGGGGTCTCCCGTACGATATGGGCCAAAAATATTAATGTCGAAAACTTTGCGTAAAATGGCCCAAAACACGTCCCCTAAAGCATTACCGGGGCAAGGGTGCTCACGGGGCCCGGTCATGGTGCTGCGTCGTTGGGTCATGGTGTTGCAACGCATGGGTCATGGTGCTGCAATGCATGGGTCATGGTGCTGCAAAGCATGGGTCATGGTGCTGCAACGCATGGGTCATGGTGCTGCATCGTGTTGCATCGCATGGGTCATGGTGCTGCATTGCATGGGTCATGGTGCTACATCGTGTTGCATCGCATGGGTCATGGTGCTGCATCCTGTTGCATCGTGATGCAACGCATGGGTCATGGTGCTGCATCGTGTTGCATCGTGCTGCAACGCATGGGTCATGGTGCGGCAACGCATGGGTCATGGTACCGCAACGCATGGGACAAGGTGCTGCAACGCATGGGTCATGGTGCTGCAACGCCATGGGTCATGGGGCTGCGTCATGGGACATCGGACATGGGACAAGGTGCCGCGCCATGGGACATGGGTCATGGTGCTGCGTCATGGGACATGGGACAAGGTGCTGCGTCATGGGACATAGGACATGGGACAAGGTGTTGCGTCATGGGACATGGGACAAGGTGCCGCAGTGTTATGGGACAAGGTTGCTGCAACGCTACCGGCCAAGGTTTTCCAAAAGTTCCACCTCAAAATTTTCAAGTATATTATTTAGTTACGGAAAAACATTTTTTTTTAAAAAAATTCACACAAGGTAGCTATTTAATTAAATTTTTAATTTAAAAATAGGCCAAAAAAAGGAAATAAATAGAAATAATATCAGAAAAATTACAAATAATTGGGAAATATTTTTGAGACCTCACTTTAATATAAGAAAGAATTTTGAGACCTCGCTCCTCACTCTTTGGGGGTAGGACATTCCGGCCCTCTCCCATTCTTTTCGTGTTCCGGCCCTTACATTGGCATCCCGTAAAACCGCAATTACAAGCCTATCATGGACCAAATTACCAACACTGGAGGCATCCCATATCCCTTGGGGATGTCCCGTGCGATATGGTGTGAAAATATACACCAACGGTCCGGAGCATCTCGGAAGCCAAAAAAACGAGGATTATATATCCTTTGATTTTCGGCTTCCCGGGGCCCGGGTGTCATTTTTGCCCAAACATCTCCTAGGGGTCTATCATGACCCTAGGGGACCCTAGGCGCTGCGGGAGGGTCATCCTTATCCCTGAACTCCGATATCACCCATGTCGCCCGTTTTTGGGCCAAAACATTGGCATCGCGTAAACCCGCCCTTAGAACCCTATAAAGGACCCAGTAACCGATCCTCGGGGCCTCCCACGTCCCCTATGGGTCTCCCGTACGATATGGGGCGAAAATATTATCGTCGAAAACTTTGCGTCCGTGGGCCCAAAACACGTCCCCTATAGAAATCCCAGGGCCCGGTTGCCGTTTTCGCCCGAAATTTTTTCGAGGGCTCTATTTTTTCGAGGCGCCCAGGGAGGGTCACCGTGATTCCCGAACTAAGATATCACCCATGTCCCCCGTTTTTAGGCCAAAACATTGGCATCGCTAAAACAGCCCTTACAAGCCTATCAGGGACCCAACAACCGACCCTATGGGCCTCCCATGTCCCACAGGGGTATCCCGTACGATATGGGCCGAAAATATTAACGTCAAAAACATTGCGTAAAATGGCCCAGAACACGTCCCCTAGAGCATTCCCGGGGAACGGTTGCGTTTTCGCCCGAAATTTTTTCGGGGACTCTATTATGGCCCTAGGGGACATCCGGTGCCCCGGGAGTCTCACCTTGATTCCCGAACTCTGATATCACCCATGTCGCCCGTTTTTGGGCGAAAACATTGGCATCGCGTAAAACCGCCCTTACAAGCCTATCAGGGATCCAATAACCTCCCCTAGGGGCCTCCCACGTCCCATAGGGGTCTCCCGTACGATATGGGCCAAAAATATTAACGTCGAAAACTTTGCGTAAAATGGCCCAGAACATGTCCCCTAGAGCATTCCCGGGGCCGGGATGCCGTTTTCGCCCGAAATTTTTCGGGGACTCTATTATGGCGCTAGGGGACCCCCGGTGCCCCGGGAGGGTCACCTTGATTCCCAAACTCAGATATCCCCCATGTCGCCCGTTTTTGGGCCAAAACATTGGCATCGCGTAAAACCGCCCTTACAAGCCTATCAGGGATCAAATAACCGCCCCTAGGGGCCTCCCACGTCCCATAGGGGTCTCCCGTACGATATGGGCCAAAAATATTAACGTCGAAAACTTTGCGTAAAATGGCCCAGAACGTGTCCCCTAGAGCATTCCCGGGGCCTGGATGCCGTTTTCGCCCGAAATTTTTCGGGGACTCTATTATGGCGCTAGGGGACCCCCGGTGCCCCGGGAGGGTCACCTTGATTCCCAAACTCAGATATCCCCCATGTCGCCCGTTTTTGGGCCAAAACATTGGCATCGCGTAAAATCGCCCTTACAAGCTTATTAGGGACCCAATAACCGACCTTAGGGGCCTTCCACGTCCCATAGGGGTCTCCCGTACGATATGGGCCGAAAATATTAATGTCGAAAACTTTGCGTAAAATGGCCCAGAACACGTCCCCTAGATCATTCCCGGGGCCCGGTAGCCATTTTCGCCCGAAATTTTTTCGGGGACTCTATTATGGCCATAGGGGACCTCTGGTGCCCTGGGAGTGTCACCTTGATTCCCGAACTGTGATATCACCCATGTCGCCCTTTTTTGGGCCAAATCATTGACATCGAGTAAATCCGCCCTTAGAACCCTATGAATGACCCAGTAACCGATCATGGGGGCCTCCCACGTCCCCTATGGGTCTCCCGTACGATATGGGGTGAAAATATTAACGTCGAAAACTTTGCGTCCGTGGGCCCAAAACACGTCCCCTATAGCATTCTTGGGGCCCGGTTGCCGTTTTCGCTTGATATTTTTCGAGGGCTCTATTGTGGCCCTAGGGGACCACCGGTGCCCCGGGAGGGTCACCTTGATTCCCGAACTAAGATATCACCCACGTCGCCCGTTTTTAGGCCAAAACATTGGCGTCGAGGGCTGTAATCTTGCTACATTGCAGCTAGTAATAATACAATTTCTGACTTGCATCAAAAAAAAAAAAAAAAAAACTTGGACTCGCGTAAAACCGCCCTTACAAGATTTTTAGGGACCCAATAACCGACCTTAGGGTTCTTCCACGTCCCATAGGGGTCTCCCATACAATATGGGCCAAAAATATCAATGTCGAAAACTTTGCGTAAAATGGCCCAGAACATGTCCCCTAGAGCATTCCCGGGGCCCGGTAGCCGTTTTCGCCCAAAAAATTTTCGGGGACTCTATTATGGCCGTAGGGGACCCCCGGTGCCCCAGGAGCGTCACCTTGATTCCCGAACTCAGATATCACCCATGTCGCCCGTTTTTCGGCCAAAACATTGGCATCGCGTAAAACCGCCCTTACAAGGTTATTAGGGACCCAATAACCGACCCTAAGGGCCTCCCACGTCCCATAGGGGTCTCCCGTACGATAAGGGCCGAAAATATTAACATCGAAAACTTTGCGTAAAATGGCCCAAAACACGTCCCCTACAGCATTCCCGGGGCCCGGTTGCGTTTTCGCCGGAAAGTTTTTCGGGGACTCTATTATGGCCCTAGGGGACCCCCGGTGCCCCGGGAGGGGCACCTTGATTCCCAAACTTAGATATCACTGATGTCGCCCGTTTTTGGCCATAACATTGGCATCACGTAAAACAACTCTTACACGCCTATCAGGGACCCAATAACCGACCCTAGGGGCATCCCATGTCCCATAGGGGTCTACCGTACGAAATAGGGCGAAAATATTAATGTCGAAAACTTTGCGTAAAATGGCGCAGAACACGTCCCCTAGAGCATTCCCGGGGCCCGATTGCGTTTTCGCCCGATATTTTTTCGGGGACTCTATTATGGCCCTAGGAGACCCCCGGTGCCCCGGGAGGGTCACCTTGATTCCCAAAATCAGATATCACCCATGTCGCCCGTTTTTGGGCCAAAACATTGGCATCGCGTAAAACCGCCCTTACAAGCCTATTAGGGACCTAATAACCAACCCTAAGGGCCCCCCACGTCCCATAGGGGTCTCCCGTACGATATGGGCCCAAAATATTAACGTCGAAAACATTGCGTAAAATGGCCCAGAACACGTCCCCTAGAGCATTCCCGGGGCACGGATGCGTTTTCGCCCGAAATTTTTTCGGGGACTCTATTATGGCCCTAGGGGACCTCCGGTGCCCCGGGAGTGTCACCTTGATTCCCGAACTCTGATATCACCCATGTCGCCAGTTTTTGGGCGAAAACATTGGCATCGCGTAAAATCGCCCTTACAAGCCTATCAGGGATCCAATAACCGCCCCTAGGGGCCTCCCACGTCCCATAGGGGTCTCCCTTACTATATGGACAGAAAAATATTAACGTCGAAAACTTTGCGTAAAATGGCCCAAAACATGTGTCCTAGAGCATTCCCGGGGCCCGGATGCCGTTTTCGCCCGAAATTTTTTCGGGGACTCTATTATGGCGCTAGGGGACCCCGGGTGCCGCGGGAGGGTCACCTTGATTCCCAAACTCAGATATCACCCATGTCGCCTGTTTTTGGGCCAAAACATTACGCTGGAAACAAGCGTCTAGCCTCTCTCTCTAAAATGCTCTCTCCTCTCTCCTCTCCACCGCGCATCCATTGATGAAGCTGTGAGTCCATGGGGAAGAAAGAAAAGACAAAGCGAGCAGCAGAAAAGCAAGGCGATAATGTTGAAAACTCAGTCCCACCAGGTCCGACCAAAACTGTGAACCAAAAGCAAAGCTTGAGCATGAACTGCGAAAACCTAGGTCGGGTTGTTCGCAATTTAAGCGATGAATTGGAAGCGCCAGAGGTGTTGACACCGGAAATTCAAACACAAACTGTACACAAATTGGAATTACCTAGAGAGAAGATTAATACCTGGTTATCGAAAATGAAGGAGAAAGCGAGCACTCATACCTCATCTGAGAATGAAGAAGACGAGCCAGAACAAACTACTCAGCAAAACAACACGGATATTGGTAAGGTCTCTGCCTGGGATAAATTCGACATAACTAAGCTTAGAAATGCCAGTTTTAAACTTGAATTTATTGAACCTGCTATGCATGATGGAATTCCAGTAGGGGAAATTAATCCTAGTGACATTGAATCTGAAATAAATTACTGGAATAAAGCTGTAGTCTGTTATGTCATGGGAGCTCGACCATCAATTACAGTATTTAGTGGTTTTCTGAGGCGAATTTGGGCAAAAAAAGGGATGAACAAAATAGCCATGATGAAAAATGGTCTGGTTCTGGTTCGATTTGATACACTTGAACAGAGAGATGTTGTAATTCAGGAAGGAGTGTACCATTTTGACAACAAGCCTATGATAATCAAACCTTGGTCTGAAAATGTGGATTACGATAAGGAAGAATTAACCTCAGTGCCTATTTGGGTGAAATTCCCAGGATTAAATGTGAAGTATTGGAATGCTAAGGGGTTAAGCAAAATTGCTAGCCTTGTGGGTAGGCCAATGATGGCCGACAAGAACACTGAGCTAAAAGTAGGAATTCAGTTTGCAAGGGTGTTAATTGAAGTGAAAATTGGAGATGAGTACCCTGAGAAAGTTAATTTCAAGAATGAAAAAGGGAACATTGTGGAACAGGAGGTAGAATATGATTGGAAACCAAGCATTTGTAGCCACTGTAAGCAGCATGGGCATGGAGAAATTGACTGCAGGAGGAAGACTGCCACTGCAGCTCCTGTGGCACAATCTGTGCCTGTGCAGAATAGGCCTCCAACACAAGCAAACCCTAGAACAATGCAATGGCAGAATGCAGGGAGAGGAAGAGGAAGAGCAGGAATTACAGGGAAGGGGCAGAGAGCAGGGAGAGGGGTGTACAGGCAAAAACAACAACAAACCTAGACACTGAACTCATTTGAAGTACTGCAAGATAAAGAAGAGCAGGAAGAGCAGAAAACTCAAGGGGAAACAGCAGAACATGTATCAAAGGAGGATATGCTTCCTGAGATGGTGCCAACACATGGTAAGTCTCCTATCTTGACTAATAGTCATGGATAGGATCCTTATATGGAATGTGAGAGGCCTAAATGGCCCTAATAAACAGAAAGATGTGAGTTTTTTCTGCAAAAAAAATAATTGTGGCGTGGTGGTTCTGTTAGAAACAAAAATTAGGGAAATTAATTTAGCAAAATGCAAGAGAAATTTCATGCCAGAGTGGGAATCAATTAGCAACCATAATAATCATAGATTAGGTAGAATCTGGATTAGATGGTTACCAAATTATTTCCATGTTAATGTGTTATTTTCATCTGTGCAAATGATGACTTGCAAAGTGTTTAATATAGTGAAAAAAAAGAGTTTGTGGTGAGTTTTGTGTATGGGCTGAATGAAAAAGAGGAAAGAAAGCAATTGTGGCAGGACCTTTCTGACTATGCACTGAACTGCAACGTACCATGGATTGTTGGGGGGGACTTCAATAATGTATTAACACCTGGTAATAGGCAAGGAGGTGCCCCAGTCACATATTCTGAAGTACAGGACTTCAAGGACTGTTTAGAGGACTGTAAACTAACAGAACTGAGCTGGACTGGGTGTGAATTTACTTGGAACAATAAGCATGAAAGGGGAGGGAGAGTTTATTCTAAAATAGATTCGATTTTTGCCAACAGCCTTTGGATTCAGGAATTTGATCAATGTGATCTTAAATTCCATACAGAGGATGTGTCTGATCATTCCCCAATTTGTTTAACTATGGACAGAGAGCCCACAAAAAATAGAAACAACCCCTTTAAATATTTCAACATGTGGAGCCTCGACTCTGATTTTCAAGCTAAGGTGCAGCAAGCTTGGAACATCAGAACACAAGGCAGAAAAATGTTCAGAGTGTACCAGAAACTGAAAAATGTGAGAGGAGTGCTGAAAAAGCTAAATAGGGATGATTTCAGTGGGATACTAAAGCAAGCTGAGATAGCTAGGAATACAATGAATCAATCACAGAATACAGCAAACTAGGACCCTCTAAATGAGACCATACAGCAAGAGGAAGTGCAAGCAAGGAAGAGATATAATGATCTGAATATGGCAGCAGAGAACTTCCTACAACAAAAGAGCAAGGCAAAATGGATTCAACTAGGGGATGGAAACACTCAATTTTTCCATGCACTTATGAAGCAAAAAAGGCAGCAGCACAGAGTACACTCCATTAAGACACAGGAAGGTACCTTGCTAGAGGAAAAGAACCAGATTGTGAAGGAATTTGTGGAATTCTACAGAGGAATGCTAGGAGTTGCTGGAATCAGAGCCACTTCAGCAGAAAGCAGCTTCTTCTCAGTAGGACACAGACTAGACATACACCAACAGATGTCTCTGATTGCCCCTGTGACTGCTGAAGAAGTAAAGAAAGCTATGTTTGAAATTGACTGTAATAAGAGCCCAGGCCCTGATGGATTTGGATCAGGGTTTTTCAAAGAAGCATGGCAAACAGTGGGGCAGGATGTGACAGAGGCCATTATTGATTTTTTTGAGTCTTCCAAAATGCTAAAAGAAGTGAATGCAACTAACTTATGTCTTGTGCAGAAAATATCAAATCCTGAAAAGGCTTCTGATTACAGACCCATAGCCTGTTGCAACACCATCTACAAGTGCATCTCCAAAATCCTGTGTGGAAGACTGGCAAGAGTACTACCAGAACTAATTTCTGTAAACCAGGGAGCTTTTGTGGCACAAAGATCCATAGTCCACAACATTATGATTTGTCAGGATCTAATCAAGCACTATAACAGAAAACAATCCTCCCCAAGATGCCTGATGAAGATTGACCTGAGGAAAGCCTATGACACAGTACACTGGGGTTTTATCAAGGAAATGATGCAAGGATATGGATTCCCATTGAAATTTAGTGGGTGGATACCAGAATGTGTGCAAACAGCAAGCTTCAGTATCAACCTGAATGGGGAAGCCCATGGATATTTCACTGCAAAGCGTGGCATTAGACAAGGAGACCCAATTTCTCCACTAATTTTTGTGCTAGTGATGGAATACCTGTCAAGAACCTTGAAGATAGCTTGCATGGACAACAGCTTCAACTGGCACCCCATGTGCAAAGAACTTGCACTAAGTCATCTATGCTTTGCAGATGACTTGATGTGTTTCTGCAAAGCTACACCTGACTCTGTGAATATCCTAATGGAGTGCCTGAATTACTTCTCACAAGCCACTGGTTTATGTGCAAACAAGGAAAAGTCAAGCATTTATGTGGCAGGGGTTAGTGAACAAGAGAAAAGGGTGCTGGTGAGCCTCTCAGGGTTTCAGGAGGGTACATTGCCAATGAAATACCTAGGTGTCCCTCTATCCCCATCAAAATGGAGCAAAATGGATTGTGAATGCTTGATGGATAAAATGACAAAAAGACTTCACACATGGGCTTACAGGAACCTCTCATATGCAGGAAGGGCACAACTAATAAATTCTGTATTATTATCTATACATGTCTACTGGTCAAGCATATTTGTTATGCCTGCTGGAGTACTAAAAAGCATAGAGAAAAAATGCAGATTGTTTCTTTGGGGGGGGGGAACTGACCTCAAGCACAAAACTAGCCTGGTGGCTTGGGAAGTAGTATGCAGACCAACGAGAAATGGGGGGATAAATATTAAACATTGCAAATGGTTTAATATAGCCCTAAATGGGAAGCACATTTGGGATATAGCCACAAAAAATGACACATTGTGGGTGAAGTGGATTAATGGAGTATATTTGAAAGGAAGTAATTTCTGGAATTATGCTCCTGTATGGGGAGCCAGCTAGTATTGGACTAAGCTCAACAAGATCAAAAGTCACTTCCAGGAGCACTATTCAACAAGAGGAGTGTGGAAGGAAACTGAAAATGGAATGTACTCAGTTGCTAGTGGATACAGAATTTTGATGGGAAATATGCCAAAATACAGACATTATGTCCTGATATGGGGAAGAGTTTCTGTACCTAGGCACAGCTTCTGTCTATGGTTGGCACAAATGGGGAGATTACTGACCAAAGACAGGCTACATAATATGGGTTTCCTTAATGGAGACACCATATGCTACCTGTGCAAAGAGGAGACAGAAAGTCACGGCCACCTGTTTTTTAGCTGCAGTATTTCAACAGAGATAATGAAACAGGTACAGACATGGCTGCATATTTCTGCAAGAGGAAGCACAATTCAGGGGCTACTAAACTGGATGAGTAGACAGAAATGCTCGAGATTCAGAAAGGAAGTGTATGCAGCTGGAATAGCAGCAACTGCATACAGGATTTGGAGAGCCAGAAATCTGATATGCGTTGAAAAGAGCAGGCTACCAGCAACACAGATTATGCAACAGATACAGCAAGCAATCAGAGTCAGAATCCAACAGTGCAGCAACAATAGGAAGCTAAAAAGCAAGGATAAAAGATGGATAAGGCAACTGTGAGCCTGAATCAGATGGAAACAGAGAATCGGGAAAATGGAAGAAATACAGAAGCACTGCACATAGGAGAGCAGCTTACAGCAGGCTGCAACAGAGACTTCAGAAGGGAACCAGTAGCAGAATGCAGAAGATAGGCTGCAATCCAGGTAGAAGAATCCAGCAGGAAAAAAGGACAGCAGGCTCCAGGAAGGATACAGAAGCAGATTGATACAGAGAGAATCTGAAGGCTACAGGCAGCAGTGCAGGAACTCAGGCAGCAGGTTTCAGCAGGTAATCAGCAACAAGTTGAAGAAGCAAGGCAGAATGAAAAAATATAA
>CM076154.1:25855000-25897500 GCA_038025085.1 Tetragonia tetragonoides
ATCCTGGGGGCCTCCCACGTCCCCTATGGGTCTCGCGTACGATATGGGGCGAAAATATTAACGTCGAAAACTTTGCGTTTGGGGGACAAAACACGTCCCCTATAGCATTCCCGGGGCCCGGTTGCCGTTTTCGCCCGAAATTTTGTTCGAGGGCTCTATTATGGCCCTAGGGGACCCCCGGTGCCCCGGGAGGGTCACCTTGATTCCCGAACTCAGATATCACCCATGTCGCCCGTTTTTGGGCCAAAACATTGGCATCGCGTAAAACCGCCCTTACAAGCCTATCAGGGACCCAATAACCGACCCTAGGGGCCTCCCACCTCCCATAGGGGTCTCCCGTACGATATGGGCCGAAAATATTAATGTCGAAAACATTGCGTAAAATGGCCAAAAACACGTCCCCTAGAGCATTCCCAGGGCCCGGTTGCCGTTTTTGCCCTAAATTTTTTCAGGGTCTCTATTATGGCCCTAGGGGACCCCCGGTGCCCCGGGAGGGGCACCTTGATTCCCGAACTCAGATATTACCCATGTCGCCCATTTTTGGGCCAAAACTCACGCTAAAATGCTCCGACTTCTCTCCTCTACACCGTCCGTCCGCCATTGACGCACTGTGAGTACCCATGGGGAAGAAAGATAAGGCAAAGCGAGGGGGAGACAAGCAAGATGACAATGGAGGGAACTCAGTACCACCAGGCCCGACGAAAACAGCGATTCAGAGACGAAATTCAAGCATGACCCGAGACAATCTAGATCGAGTTTTGCGAAACCTAACTGACGAATTGGAAGCACCGGAGGTTATGACACCTGAAACTGTTCAACAGATGGAAATTGCGAAAGAAAAGATCAATTCGTGGCTCTCAAAAATGAAGGAAAAGGAACGAACACTCTCTTCGTCTGAGGATGAAGATGACGGCCCAGAACCGACCAAACAGCAAGAGACAGCTACTGCAGGTAATACCTCAGCTTGGGATAAATTTGACTTATCCAAATTAAAAAATTCTGGATTTAAATTGGATTTTGTTGAGCAAATTATGCATGAAGGGAAACCTGTAGGGGAAATTAATTACATGGATATAGAATCTGAAGTAAATTACAGGAACAAAGCTGTCGTATGCTATATTATGGGATCAAAACCTCCAATTAATGTGTTAAGTGGGTACTTAAGAAGAATCTGGGCTAAGCGAGGGATGAATAAAATAGTCATGATGAAAAATGGATTGGTGCTGGTTAGGTTTGACTCAATAGAACAAAGAGATGCTGTAATTCAAGAGGGAGTATACCATTTTGACAACAAACCTATGATAGTGAGGCAGTGGTCTGAAAATGTGGATTATGCGCAGGAAGAATTAAGCTCAGTACCTATTTGGGTCAATTTTCCTAGCCTTAATGTGAAATATTGGAATGTTAAGGGCTTGAGCAAGATTGCCAGCCTTGTAGGAAGGCCAATGATGGCAGACAAAAACACAGAGCTCAAAGTAGGGATCCAATTTGCTAGAGTTTTGATTGAGGTGGCAGTGGGATCTGAATACCCTAGTAAGGTGCATTACAAGAATGAAAAAGGCAATATTGTGGAACAAGAAGTGGAATACGACTGGAAGCCTATTCTCTGCAAACACTGCAAGCAATATGGGCATACTGAGGAAGAATGCAGAAAGAAAGTAACTGCAGCCCCTGTACCACAAACATTACCTGCACAGAAGCCACAAATTCTGCCTCCTAGAACTCAACAATGGCAGATTGCAGGAAGAGGGAGAGGAAGAGCATGGAATGCAGGCAGAGGGACAAGAGCAGGAAGAGGCCAGTATAGAAAAGTCCAACAACCTACAATTGGCTCTGAGATACAGAACAGTTTTGAAATCCTGCAAAATGAAGAAGAAACACTGGAGGCTCAGACAGAAACACTGGAGCCAGAACAACAGAAAGTTCAGAATGCAGTTGAGGTGCCATTACATGGTAAGTCTTCTACCTTGACTGTTGGTCATGGATAGGATACTAGTATGGAATGTTAAAGGTCTAAATGGCCCAAATAAACAAAGGGATGTACCCCTTTTTTGTAAAGAAAACAAATGTGGAATGGTGGCTTTTTTAGAAACTAAAATCAGATTAGCTAACCTTGGAAAATACAAAAATAGTTTCATGCCAGGATGGGATTCATATAGCAATCACAATGAGCACAGTTTAGGTAGAATCTGGTTAAGATGGATACCAAATTGTTTTCATGTGGATATTTTATTCTCTTCGGTGCAAATGATTATATGCAAAGTGGTGAATATTGTGGAAAAAAAAGAATTTGTGGCTAGTTTTGTCTATGGCCTAAATGAAAAAGAAGAAAGAAAAATCCTATGGAAAGACCTGTCAGATTTTGCTAGCAACTGTAATAAACCATGGTTTGTTGGACGAGACTTCAACAATGTTATGCTAGCTGAAAACAGAGAAGGAGGGAATCCTTTTACATTCTCTGAAACCCAGGAGTTCAAAGAGTGTATTGAGCAATGCTTCCTCAATGAAATGAGATGGTCAGGGTGCAAGTTTACATGGAACAACAGACATGAAAAGGGGGGGAGAGTTTACTAAAAAATAGATTGGGCCTTTGCAAACAGCCTCTGGTTCCAGGAATTGGATCAATTTGATCTTAAATTCCACCCAGAGGGAGTTTCAGACCATTCACCAATCTGTTTGGCCCTTCAGTCACAACCTGCAAAAACAAAAACACCCTTCAAATACTTCAACATGTGGAGCCTCCACTCTGAATTCCATGCTATGGTGCAGCAAGCTTGGAATTTCAGAACACAAGGCACAAAAATGTTCAGAGTGTATAGAAAACTGAAAAACGTGAGACAAGTGCTGAAGAACTTAAACAAAAACGATTTTAGGGACATTATAGCAAAAGCAGACATTGCAAGAGCAAACATGACTCAAGCTCAGATTGATGCTAACAATGAGCCCTTAAATGAGGAAACACAGCAGAAGGAACTACACGCTAGGAAAAAATACAATGAGCTGAATATGGCTGCAGAAAACTTCTTCTAACAGAAAAGCAAGGCTAATTGGGTGCAGTTGGGGGATGGAAACACACATTTCTTCCATGCTGTTATGAAGCAAAGAAGACACAAGAATAGAGTGCTCTCAATCAGAACACAGCAGGGGGCTCTACTGGAAGATAAACAGTTGGTCATGGAGGAATTTGTGAGATTCTACAAAGAAATGTTGGGAGTCTCAGGGGATAGGGCAGCTACAGCAGAAGCCAGTTTCTTCTCAGCAGGTCACAAACTGGATATACATCAACAAATGAACCTCATTGCTCCAGTCAGTGCCACTGAGGTGAAAACAGCAATGTTTGAGATAGACAGCAACAAAAGCCCGGGCCCAGATGGATTTGGTTCAGGCTTCTTTAAGGCAACATGGCATATTGTAGGGCATGAAGTGACTGAAGCTATCATTGACTTCTTTGAGTCATCCAGAATGCTTAAAGAAGTGAATGCTACAAACCTATGCCTCATACAGAAGATACAAAACCCAGAAAAGGCATCTGATTTCAGACCCATAGCATGCTGCAACACAATCTACAAGTGCATATCCAAGATCATGTGTGGAAGACTGGCAAAAGTTCTCCCAATGCTTGTTTCAGAGAACCAAGGAGCCTTTGTGGCCCAAAGATCAATTGTGAATAACATCATGATATGTCAGGACCTCATTAAGCACTACAACAGAAAACAATCCTCACCTAGATGCCTGATGAAGATAGACCTGAGAAAGGCATATGACACAACACACTAGGGATTTGTGAAGGAAATGCTACAAGGGTATGGATTCCCTGCAAAATTCAGTGGATGGCTAATTGAATGCATCCAAACAGTAAGCTTCTGCATCAATCTGAATGGGGAAACACATGGATACTTTACTGCAAAATGTGGCATTAGACAGGGTGATCCAATCTCTCCACTAATCTTTGTATTAGCTATGGAATACCTGTCTAGAACACTGAAAATAGCCTGCATGGATAAAAGCTTCAGTTGGCATCCCATGTGCAAAGAGCTTGGCCTGAGTCATTTATGCTTTGCTGACGACCTAATGTACTTCTGCAAAGCTTCCCCAGAGCCTGTGAACATCATGATGAACAGAATAAACCACTTCTCACATGTCATTGGTCTATATGCAAACAAGGAAAAATCAAACATTTATGTTGCAAGGGTAAATGATCAAATGAAAAATGATTTGTTACACATCTCAGGATTTAGAGAGGGAACCCTACCCATGAAATACCTGGGTGTCCCTCTATCCCCTTCAAAATGGAGCAAAATTGATTGTGAGTGCTTGGTGGATAAGATGACTAGGAAATTGCAGATTTGGGCCTCCAGGAACCTCTCTTATGCAGGAAGAGTACAATTAATTAATTCTGTATTATTTTCCATACATGTATACTGGTCTAGCATATTCATTATGCCTACTGGGGTACTGAAAAGTGTGGAGCAAAAATGCAGATTTTTCTTATGGGGGACAACTGAACAAAAACACAAGACAAGCTTGGTGGCATGGGACATGGTGTGCAGACCAAGGAAAAATGGTGGACTAAATGTTAAAAACTACAAATGGTTCAACATAGCTCTAAATGGTAAGCATATCTGGGACCTAGCCACAAAGAAAGATACACTGTGGGTAAGATGGATCAATGGAGTTTATCTGAAAGGTGTCAACCTTTGGAACTATGCTCCAGTCTGGGGATCTAGCTGGTACTGGAACAAGCTGAACAAGACCAAAAGCCACTTCCAGGCACAATACACCACAAGGGGGACATGGAAGTTTGAAACTGATGGCCTATATACTGCTGCAAGTGGATACAGAATGATGCAAGGAAATATGCCAAAATACAGACGTGCAGATTTAATCTGGGGGAAACTATCCATGCCTAGGCAAAGCTTCTTCCTCTGGCTAGCACAAAAGGAAAGATTGTTGACCAAAGATAGACTGAAGAGAATGGGATTCTTGAATGGGGATGCAATATGCTACATGTGCAAGCTGAAGCCAGAAGACCATAACCATCTGTTCTTTAATTACAAAGTGGCAACAACAGTCCTGGAATAGGTAAACAATTGGCTGGGGATTTCAGCAAAATCAAAAACAATACAAGGAATGCTCAACTGGATAAGTAGGCAAAAGTGCTCAACAGTCAGGAAGGGAGTGTATGCATCTGGGCTAGCAGCAGCTGTGTACTGGGTCTGGAAATGCAGGAACACTCATTTTGCTGGGGGAGGCAGCATTCCAGCAGCACAAATCATGCAACAGATACAGCAAATTGTTAGAATCAAAGCCCAACAATACAGCAACAGCAAGAGAAAGATATCCAGCAGAGACAAGAGATGGGTAGAAGAGATATAGAGATCGCAGAAGCACTGCAATAAGTGAGATAAGGTGCCAATTAATCAGCAATAGGGCAGCACAGAAAGGTAGAAGCAGGACTCATCAGATCCTCAGCAGAGCAGCAAGAATTCTGTAAGGCAACAGAATAAATGCAGAAAAAAGGGAGAAGATTTCAAAGAGAATAGGCAGAAGCAGATCTCAGCAGAAAAATCAATAAAACCCTGCAAGGCATCAGAACATGCTGCAGGAATTAGCTAGCAGACTGCAGAAGGGGAGCAGAAGCAGCACCCAGCAGAAAACCAGGGGCAGGAAGCTGGAGAAAAGCAGAGCAAAAAGAAACAGAAAAACAGAAGAATGGAAACTAGAAGAAAATAACCTGTGCAGGAAAAAGGAAAAAGATTCCTGAAGGAATAGGCAGAAGCAGATATCATCAGGAACTCCGCAGTGAATCAAGCAACTCAGAAAGGTAGCAGAAAAGTGCAGGAAAATACAGCAGATTTCAGCAGAGAAGCAGAAGCAGGAGAGCAGGACCCGGGGCTGTAAATAGGACAGCAGGATGTCTTGCAGCAGGTAACCAGCAGGAAAAATGGACAGTAGGCTCCAGGAAGGATACAGAAGCAGATTGATACAGAGAGACTCTGAATCAGAACAAATGCAAGGAATAGGCAGAAGTGCAGGAATTCAGGCAGCAGGTTCCAGCAGGTTGATGAAAGCAAGGCAGAATGAGGAATGAAACAGTTCCAAGCAGAGTTGAAAAGCTAAAAGAAGTTGTAATATTTTTAGCTATTTATGTTTTTGTATTTTGCTGTAAGTCAGAAATAATTTTTGCAAATTGTAATGTTTACAGAGATGGTGAGGAGTAATTTTTGCAAATTGTAATGTCTACAGTGATGGTGAACCACTGCCTGTAGTGAGTTGCACCAGATTCAAGGGTTGTAAGGTAGTAGAGGGATGTAGTAAAAAGGAACCCTACCTAGTAGGTGGCCTTGGATCTGCATTGCCTAAGAACTGTAATCTTGTTACATTACAGTGAGCAATAATACAATTTCTGACTTGCACCAAAAAAAAAAAAAAACATTGGCATCGGGTAAAACCGCCCTTACAAGCCTATCAGGGACCCAACAACCGACCCTAGGGGCCTCCCACGTCCCATTGGGGTCTCCCGTACAACATGGGCCGAAAATATTAAAGTCGAAAACGCTGCGTAAAATACCCCAGAACACGTCCCCTAGAGCATTCCCGGGGCCCGGTTGCCGTTTTCGCCCGAGCTTTTTTGGGGGACTCTATTATGGCCCTAGGGGACCCCCGGTGCCCCGGGACGGTCACCTTGATTCCCGAACTCAGATATCACCCATGTCGCCTGTTTTTGGGCCAAAATATTGGCATCGCGTAAAACCGCCCTTACAAGCCTATCAGGGACCCAATAACCGACCCTAGGGGCCTCCCACGTCCTATAGGGGTCTCCCGTACGATATGGGCCGAAAATATTAACGTCGAAAACTTTGAGTAAAATGGCCCATAACACGTCCCTTAGAGCATTCCCGGGGCCCGGTTGCCGTTTTCGCCCGAAATTCTTTCGGGGACTCTATTATGACCCTAGGGGAACCCCGGTGCCCCGGGAGGGGCATCTTGATTCTCGAACTCAGATATCACCCATGTCGCCCGTTTTTGGCCCAAAATATTGGCATCGCGTAAAACAGCCCTTGCATCGTGTTGCATCGGCTGCAACGCATGGGTCGTGGTGCTGCATCGTGTTGCATCGTGCTGCAACGCATGGGTCATGGTGCTGCAACGCATGGGACAAGGTGCTGCAACGCATGGGTCATGGTGCTGCAACGCCATGGGTCATGGTGCTGCAACGCCATGGGTCTTGGTGTTGCGTCATGGGACATGGGTCATGGTGCTACGTCATGGCACATGGGACAAGGTGCTGCGTGATGGGACATGGGACAAGGTGCTGCGTCATGGGACAAGGCGCTAACCAGGGCCGCTAGCGGCGCTGCCTTTTCCTTCGGGCCCGTTTCATTTTTCAGCTCAATTCTCACCCATTCAACCCTACTTTCCACGCCTATATAAACAACCCATCACCCTCAGTTCAAAATAGACAGCCTACAGTTGGCAACTTCTATTCTCAGTAGTATTGACTCTGAGCTTCCCCCTCTTTCTTCCAAACTTGAGATCTATTTTTACTATTCTTGTCAAATATAGCCTACAGTTCAGGTACAAATTCCGTAGGGCTCAAATTAAATTTCTTGCTTAATTGTTTATTTTCTAAGTAGTCATAATGTAGATATCATGCTAGAATATCATTTTTATTACTTCCTAAATACTGTCTGTATAGTCGTTGTGCTGCTCAACTTGTCAATCAAATGCATGTCTAAATAAGGGTTAAAAATAAATGTTGTGATGCTTGTGTTGAACCAATTAATAGTCTATGTTTTTGTTGTTAATCCGGTTTTGCATGGAAATTATGTCTTTAAATATTAAGCAAACTTGAGTTAGTAGAGGCCGTCATAAACGGGCGAGTTGGGTGCCTAACACCTTCCCACCTCGTACCTTCGCCCCCGAACCCTTTATTCTTGGGTACTTATATTTTTTATATAAGCGGGAGTCTTTCTAACAACATGATCAGTTCACTTTTCGCGCTATTGGGTTGTCCCTTCGGTTTGTCCCTTCGATAAAATGCCGATAGCAGATTTGTGACCTATTTCATGGTTTTTATTCAATTCAAGTCTTTTCAAAAGCTTTTCTAACTCGATGGTCCCTTGAACTTATTTAAGCCCCCAACTGACAAATTTTCTATAAGGACGCACTCCAGGGAAAACAAAAGGATTGGTATGAAAAATCCCGGGTCCTTACAGTGGCGACTCAACTGGGGACGTAATTAAGAGGGTGAGACTCGAAAGTCAAGTTTGCTTAATTGTTTAAATAACATGTTCCATATTATGTTGCATCATTTGCATCATTTGCATGTGCTTTGGCACAACCTTTTGACCCTTGTCGACCCTTGAGGAAGTTTGTGTCGCAACTCGTAGACAACGCGTATATCTAAAGGAATATACGGTTGTCCTATCATGCAAATCAAAGCTTCCTCACCCATGACTCATCAATCCTTTGTTGATGAAAAGAATTACAATCGATGTGTCGACCATCCGCCGAACGGAAATTGTAATTTATTGTGGTGACCTCACAGGAGCCAATAGCCTTCAACCCATATTCATGCATCCGCTTGCTTGTTGTGCATATATCGTTGTACTCCCCGTCTGATCACATGTTTGCCTGTAAACTACGTTGTTATAATGCTTGCTTAAATGCATGAATTACGTGATTATGTGCCAACATGTACCTACATGCTAGGAGTCTTTTCTTTTATTTTTAGCTAATTCCTAGTGCCCAAAGATGGCGCGAGAATTCAAATTCAGTGAACACTCATCGTTTTCCCAATGATTTATTCTAAAAGTCATGAACAATTTCTAGAGAGTCTTTTAATTTCCCCTCTCCCTTTTCTTATTTTGTATTTTTCTTTTTCTTTTGAGGTAATTCAGATTCGGTCAAAAAATTTAAATAAAAAAAAAAAACAAAAAAAATGCGAAACAAAAAAAAAATGCCGAAAAAACAAATATATAAAAAAAAGGAAAGGACCGAAATTCCCTTTTTGTTTTATTTATCCCATTTTTCATTTTCTTTGAGTCTAGGAAAATAAAGTTAGGATAATTATCTTTTTCTATTTTTCTTATTTTCGTTCATTGACTTCATTTCCTTTGAATATTAGGGGAGTATTTGGGCATTTAGGCTTAAGGACTTTTCTTTTAGGACAATGTGCTTTCTACGTGTGGGTCACTGTTTTTAGAGAGCGTCTCGTGGTTTCTTTTGGTTCTAAGAAATCATTTATTCATTCAGATCATGCGGGAATCCATCAAGCGGTCCTCAAGCGAACATACACAGAAAGAATCTCCTCTCATGTCAGGGTCAGAAAGGGGTCAGAATGTTAAGAAGATTAAGACTCATTTTGTGAAACCCACATATCCTTGAGAGAATCAGTGTTAGATAATCAAGATGAAGCCCTTGATCTAGAAGAACAATTGGATCGGTCGTTCCGAAAGGCAAAAATCTGAGCAGGCCTCGATCCAGACGAGACACCACGCCTCATCAGGTATAGAAGCGCAGACAAGCCAATCCAAGGTATTACTGAATCACAAGACAATATTGAGCACCTAACTCAATATGTGATGGTCTATCACTCAGAGATTAAAGGACTGCAGAAGACAGTTGTTGAATTGGAAAGGAGAATCAAATTCCTAGAAGGGAACAAACTGGTCCAAGATCAAGGCCAGCCCCTTTGGCCTCAAGAACGCATTTTTCAACAAATGAGAACATATGGCTATATAAGCCCAGTAGGACCAACTTATGAACTTATCTCCGAAAATGGAAATCCAGGTGTTTATTGCGAGTACTGTCGAGCCTGCGGACATCATACCAATGACTGCAGGGGTTTGAGGAACATAATCCAAACCTTCATTGATGAGGGAACAATGTGGCCCGCGCATCACAGGTTGTCGACGAAGAGACGAAGCGTCCCCATCCGCGAATTTACACCTCTGGCACTGCCAATTTATGACCTCATGACCGCTCTGCTTCGCCGCGGGGATTTACAGTTCTTAGAAGGAGTATGGGTAGAACAGGAAGATCAATACCACTATTGCCAATACCACAGATGTTTTGGTCATCTCACGGAGCAATGTTATCGTTTGAAGTATGACATACAGTCCATTATCAACTCCGGGACGATCTCTCCCCCAAAATCTCATGTATTCAAGATCAAAGTACGAAGATATGAACCACAGTTCGAAGTTAATGTGCTTGAAACGGATCAAGCACCCTTCATACCACACTCAAACCCTCATGTTAATGGTTTCCTCAAAAAGCAAGGGTATATACCCGGTATGGGTTTGGGAAGAAATGGCCAAGGGCCCACTACTTTCAAGTTTGAGCCCAAAAATAACTCTTTCAGACTCGGATACGAGCCTACTGACAAAGAAATCCAAAATCAAGGTCTGAAGCAAGGGAAACAATTCAAGGGGAAACATGTCATCTCACCTTATAGCCACACCCTAAATGGTCAGTTCGTCACAGAAGGAGACTACTGCCCGTACTACGGCTTTCCAGAACCGTACTACGATGAGGAAACCAAGGTCACATATCCCGGTTTTGAAATATTTCAAGATTGCAATCAGTTGGGGGAACAGCCATAACTCCCCTTAAAGTCCTCAAGTCAAGATTGGACCAAAGCACCAGGTAACCAACTATTGGGCCTTTTGTTTGGTCGAGAAAGCAGAATGGTCGAAGCCCCTGAGGTAGATAAAGAAGTAATGGCTCTCAATGACCGCAATTTCAACCCTGTAGACCTAATATATACTACTGAAGACATTACAAGGGGGTGGCGCAAAGAAGTAAGCTGGACCGGCCCGAACGGTCGAAAGGTCACAATATCTACTGGAGAAGGACCAATGATGGAAGAGTCTGATTCCGAGTCTCAGTCAGGGTCAGTGTCTAGCATAGGTCCTAGGTACGAGTCAGGATCGGGAAATGTCCCCTCTACTTTTTCTAAGTCTAGTGTCAATGTGAAGGGAGGCTTAGACCCCTTCCTTGCTGTTTTTGACTCCAATGACAATAAAATGAAAAATCTTTTTGCTTATTCGCTGCCTTGTTTAGCTATTGATAAACCCAATAATGAAAACGAGTTGCCCAAAGAGCTGCTAAAAGCGGTAAATAATCATGCACAAAAGACCTCTATTGTGAAGGAAACGGAATTAATTAATTTAAGCAATGAAGCGAACCTCGTGAAGTAAGAATTGGATTATCCATAACTGCACAAGAACGTGAGCAATTTGTTGAACTCCTACAGCAATACACATATGTCTTCGTTTGGTCCTATAAAGACATGTCAGGAATTGAAAGGACCATAGCCGAGCATAAAATCCCTTTATACTCAGATGCTAAACCGGTTAAGCAGAAATTGCGACGTCTCCGACCAGAGTGGGCCTTGAAAATAAAGGAAGAAGTACAGAAACAGCTTGCTGCTGGGTTTATCGTGGTATCCGATTACCCCGAATGGATCTCCAACGTAATTCCAGTACCAAAGAAAGATGGTCGGGGCTGAATGTTTGTCGATTTCAGAGACCTAAACAAAGCCAGCCCGAAGGATGATTTTCCTTTGCCTCATATTGATCTCCTGGTAGATAATACAACAGAATATGCCCTATTGTCCTTTACGGACGGCTACGCGGGATATAATCAGGTTCAGATGGCCGAAGAAGACATGAGCAAAACAACATTCATAACTCCGTGGGGAACTTATTGCTACAGAGTCATGCCATTTGGGTTAAAAAATGCAGGTGCAACCTACCAAAGGACTGCTACAACCTTATTACACGACATGATGCACAAAGAAGCTGAGGTCTATGTGGATGATATGATTGTGAAATCAAGGCGTCGAGACGGCCATGTTCAAGCGCTTCATAAGTTCTTTGAAAGGCTCCGTAAATACAATTTCCGACTAAACCCTCAAAAGTGTGCATTCGGGGTCACATCAGGAAAGTTGTTAGGTTATGTAGTCAGCCAAAGAGGAATTAGGGGGTTCCTTGGTCGACTCCAATATATAAGTCGGTTTATATCAAAATTCACTATAACATGTGAGCCCATATTCAAGAAGCTGAAGAAAGGGCTCAAGCTCGAATTGGATGACCAGTGTCAAGAGGCGTTCGATAAGATTAAGGATTATCTAGCCAATCCACCAATCCTTGCTCCTCCCAAACGAGGGCTATCTTTGATCCTTTATCTAACAGTGACCGACACTGCCATGGGGGTACTACTTCAGCAAGAAGATCAAGAACGAGCTATATACTACTTCAGCAAGAAGTTCATCGACTATGAAACACGATACTCCAGCCTTGAGAAGACCTGTCTAGCGCTAGTTTGGGCCACCAAGAAACTCAGGCACTACATGCTCAACCATCCTGTGCTAGTAAGGTCAAGGATGACCCCTCTCAAATACATCTTCGAGAAACCAGTCTTAAGCGGAAGGATTGCGAGGTGGACTGTGTTGTTGTCTGAATTTGATCTTAAGTTTGATCCCGCAAAGACCATAAAAGGACATGCAGTTTCAGAATACTTGGCTGAGCACCCCACTCACACAGCCAAGGAGGTCGAATAATATGATTTTCCCGACGAGGACGTGGCCCTGGTTGAGGAAGATTGCTTGAAAATGTATTTCAATGGAGCATCCAACCAAAAGGGTTACGGCGCAGGAGTGCTTCTAGTATCTCCAGACGAAGCTCATATGCCCATTTCGGTAAAATTAGACTTTCCGTCACCAATAACGCAGCCGAATATGAAGCCTGCATCATCGATCTCCAAGCAGCAGTAGGCCTAGGTATCAGAACACTCAAGGTGTATGGGGATTCCTTATTAATCATCAACCAAGTTTTTAGGAAGTGGAAAGTTCACAGTGAAAGCCTAGCACTCTACCAAGAATTTTTGGATAAAATACTGAACAACTTTGAAGAGGTAGCCTTCACGTACCTCCCAGAAGAAGACAATCAATTTACGGACGCTCTATCCAAACTAGCATCTTTGATTATCATACCTGATCCAGTGAGCATGATGCCCATTTGTATACAGAGAAGAAGCGAGCCAGCCTTTTGCAACAACCTCGACACAGAAATGATCTTGGCTCCGATCGAAGAAGACCCTTGGTACAAAGACGTCTACAACTACATCACCAAATAAGTGTACCCTCAGGATGCCCCACTAAGAGCTCAATAGGCCATCCGTCTCTTAGCGGCAAAATACATAGAATACAAGGGGGTTCTATACAAAAAATCCCACAATGGGGTGAACCTCAGATGCATGAACGCCGAAGAAGCTGCAGAGATCATGGACGAAGTACACAATGGGGTGTGTGGACCACATGAATGGTCGGATGCTCTCCAAAAAGGTCTTACGACTGGGATATTACTGGACTACTATGGAAAAGGATTGTTACGACTATGTCAAGAAATGTAAGAAGCATCAAATATAAGCCAACCTACAGCATATGCCACCCTCGATGCTTCACAACTTCACCTCTCATTGGCCATTTTCTACATGGGGAATAGACATCATTGGAAAGATCACCCCAAAGGGCTCAGGAGGACATGAATACATCCTAGTAGCCATAGATTATTTTACCAAGTGGGTTGAAGCCCAGTCCTATGCCATCCTTACCTCCAAACAAGTGTCCAAATTCATAAGAAATAACATCATTTGTCGATACGGTGTTCCACATGAAATCATAAGTGACCACGGATCCCACTTCAAAGCCGAAACAACCACCCTCCTTAAAAGCTACAAAATCCAACACCACAAATCATCCCCTTACCGCCCCCAAACCAATGGTGCAGTAGAAGCCGCCAACAAAAACCTCAAAACTATCATTGAAAAGATGATAGAAAACTATAAAGATTGGCCCATCAAACTCCCGTTTGCCCTTTGGGGGTATAGGACATCCATAAGATCCTCTACAGGAGCGACACCTTACTCTTTAGTTTATGGAAAGGAAGCAGTTTTACCCATAGAAGTCCAATTAACATCCATGCGGATATCCTTAGAAGGAGACATCCCCGAAACCCAATGGTTACAAGCTCGCTATGAAGAGCTCATGTTTACAGATGAGAGACGAATAAGGGCCCTAGACCATTCCCACATGTATCAACAACGCATGGCGAGAGCATTCAACAAAAAGGTTCGACCCCGAAACTTAAAGGAAGGGGACTTGGTTTGGAAAGAACTACGAGCCCCACTAACCGACCCTAGCGGCAAATTTCGACCAAATTGGTCTGGACCATTCATCATCAAAGACATCCTATCAGGAGGCGCCGTCAGATTCATGGACATTGATGGCATCGAGTTCAGCCAACTCACCAACATGGATCAATTGAAGAAGTGTTATGTCTAAAATAAAAAATAAAAAAACAAAAACTTTAAAGAAAAAAGAAAAGAAAAAAGGACGAACACTTATTGAACGAACTACTCTGGCCTGATTCCACACTGGATACGTAGGTAACCCCTTTAAAGGGGCCCGGCCAAAATCAATCAACAAATTCCATTCAACCCATTCAAAAAGTATAATCTTTATTCAAACTGAACGAATAGCTTACATTGCAAAAATTAAAACTTCCTAGGAAAATAATGCAACTATGAGGGTTTAAGCTAAACAAATTCCTATAATTATTTTCTTTTGAAAACTAGACATGCTTTCTTTGAAAACTACTTTAATCCTTCTTCCCTTTAGAAAGCATCGTTGAAGAGTTCTTCTTTGAAGGACCCTGGCTTGAGGACGACCTGTGATCACTTCCTGGAGCTGGGGGCTTGCCTCTCTTCAGTACATGGTAGTCTCCCATACGAAACTTTTCCTTCCTTTTCTTGCCTCCTGTTTGTTAGTCGTATCTAGGTTTTAGTTGGTCCCACTCCTCATGACGAAGGACTCGTCTCGCTTTCCCATCATTGCTGGACAGCCAGTTCAGATAAGTTTCAGAAACTCAGGTTGAGGTAATTATCCCAGGTACAACCCAACGACGCCGGTACGCCAATACTTTCCCCATTCTGCAGTAAATTCAGTGGTCAAGGCTACGATATTTGGTCTCGTAGTCTCCTGGCGAGGAATCACCTGTCTCAAACCATATTGCCTCATGAACTTACAGGGAAAGAAGAAGGTAGTCCTGTACAAACGTAGTATAGTAGTATGGAGGATTACGTCGTTACAAGCTACTAAAGAGGTCAAGCTCCACCAAGGCACATGCCAACGAACGATAGGTCCCACCTTGAAAAAGGCATCCCATTCAGCAAGGGACTTTTCAGAATACAACCTCTTTCTTACCAGAAAGCTAGCAGGAGTATAAGTCTTCTTTGACCAAGTCCGAGGAACAAGGATAATCAGATTATCAGGCGACTCTATCATCCTCATATGCTCGCATAACCAGATTTGTAGCAGCAGGGGGCTGCCCTAAAAAGCTTGGTTAGGAGATGTTTTCAACCTGTCAAGCCCAATTAAGGTTTCTCCTATGACCAGATGTAAGGTAGAATGACCTTCAACCATCTGATTAACCACACGCAGCAACGAAGCTCTACCTATGTTTGAAGATTCTGCATTAACAAACAACAGACGGTTTAACAGGCACTGTACAAAAGCCTGTCGGCAGCAACGTCTGAGTATGTCACCTTTTTCAGAAGAGATAGCGAATTTTTCGCAAAGTTGAACCAAGTCCACATCGGCACCAAGCACCATGCCTTTCGCTTCTGCGAATGACAAGCCCAAGGATTTTCTGTATAAATCTCTAAAACCATCTCTCACATTAGGCACAACTGGGGGAAGAACATCAGGAATATTAGTGATCGCAGCAAATTCCTCAACCAAAGGGCATAATTCAGAATTACCAAACCGGAAAACATGCAAGTCGGGATCCCAATAATTCAAAGCAGACCGATGAAGGGGCCACAGTATTTTGGTTGGTTTGAAGTTTAGCAGGGTAGAAACATGAAACGGAGCTAGTTCAAGTTATCTTCTACGGTCAGATTTTTACACCAAGCATCGAACAGATCTTCAAAGGATTTCACCATGACGGAAAATTGGAGAAATTTGGGAGAGCTAAAGGGATATGAAAAGTGGTACAACATCAAGCACTCCGAATATCCTATTTATAGGCAGGAACGCGGGCCGAAAAAGCAAAAAACAAATCCACCAAAAAGGGGCTGTCAGCAGGACTGGTCAGCGCCGCTGCCCAGCGCCGCTAGCGCCCCAGACCATGGCCCAGTCCGAATTTCCTTTTTGCTCCAGTTCATATTTTCTGATCCACACGACCCGATTTCAGTCCAGTTTTTAGCGCCCGCGCGGAATTGCAAAGCCCCAAACTCTCTTAGATTTGCTTTATTATTATTATTTTTTTATTAGGGGGTATAATATGTGCAAATTTTGCGTTTTACTTGCATTTTTTTATTTTTTTTATTTTTCTACTATCCCCTAAATTTGTAGCTTTGTCCTACTGCACACCACATTGCATAAATTAGATCAGACGTGCATAATTGAGTCATCATAACAAGTTCATGCATATCAAAAAAAATATATTTGTGTTACACCCAAAACAGGAGTTCGAAATTCAAAGACCAATGTTCACAAGACGGCCCAACATCGTTCAACTGGAATCATCACTACCGGCCTCATCATCAACAGACGACCCTCGACCGTAGTTTCCGGTCGAATAAGGGAGAGAAGAACTATATATGGGCCTACTGTTCTCAGGCCTCATGTCCCGACCATCGTACGCTGGAGCCCGCATAGGGGTACCTGCCGGAAACCCCGAAGCAAATAAACTCGTTGTACCCTGGCTAGCAAAATCGATAGGGGCATCCTGATGAGAAGGCCCAACATATTACATATCCCACCCAGGGACGTTCGTCCAATCTCCAGCCGAGGGTGCAGCAGGCAACCAATCAAAGGAAGGTCGGAAATCAACAGGAGAGAACATCTCCGGAATGTACGGGACAGAAGGTCTGGGCGCCACATCAGCAGGAGGCCCGGTCACCACCACAAGAGGAGAACGAGCAATGGATGGTCTACTCGCTGAAGAAGCTCTCGTTGCGGAAGAAGGGCGTGATCCTACCGAAGAGGAAGACTGGGACATCTGCGGATATCAAAAATGTTAAGTTAAGCACTTCACTTAGAAAAAGCAAAGGAAGAAGAGAATTCACTTACATCAATAGTCTTGGACCAAGAACTTCCCTTGCCCATCGCCCGACCATAACCTTTCTTCAACAGCTGAATAAGCTTGAAGACGTGAGAGGTCTGCTCCGGATTCAACTACAACAGAGAGAGAGAGAGAGAGTCACAAAATAGAGTCAAAAACTCAAAGTAAACACAAAGTATCAAGAAAAAAAAAGATGATGACTAACCCCCGTGCAACCATCGGGCAAGGGTAGACCCTCCACGGCCTGTCCGTCACCCACATCGAGAGGGAACTCCTCCACTATGCGCCCCCCACTCTCTCCAAGATATCTTACCTCATTAGTTGGCAAGATCACACTTGGGGGCTGACCCCCGAGGAGCTCTAGAACGAGACCTCCTAGGGCCCGGAAGAGCCAGACGATCCACCTACAAGACACAAAAGTCAGTATATTGGACAAACAATTCAAAACCACAGACAAATTTGTTACCTCAGAAGTAAGGTCCGGCATCAGGCGATCCAAGCAATAGACCAGGTACATGGCCGTCGGGTCCAAGCCAACAACCTCCGGCACAATAAACTCCTGCGCCGCCCTACCACGGATCACGATCCCCAGGTCTCGCACACTCAAGCTGCGCAGGTAAAACATGGTCAGAGGAGGATCCTCCAGAACCAGATGAGTACCCAAGAGGGATAGACCAACCGAGTCAAGTGATCTTCCAGATACATTACAAAGCTGAATGGCCCCTCAAAGACCACTCGTAGAGAAGATACCTTGAAAGAGTCTAGGGTAATATGGGGAGGAACCCCAGGGATCTCATCAAAGGCAGAGCATGACACCTGCAAATTATCAAGTCAAAATTCATTCACACAAAATAAACAAAAAGAACGTACAGATCAATAAACAACGTACCGTGGACACAACATGGCTCTCAAAAGTAGCCCGGAAATGCTCCAGGGAGGTGAACGGATGGGTGTCCCTACCGACCCATCGAGAACCTAAAGGAAACATCCTCAAGCCAGGATGATGAGGGCCGAAGGCTGAAAAATACTCAAAGAATCACAACTGCCACACAAGCAAGCACACAAAGAAAGATGATTACCCTAGTCGAGGACATACGCAAAAAGAAGAAGAATGAAAAAAAGAGAGGGTGTCTACCTCTAGTATCCTCCATGGGCCCATGATAGATGTCCTCTCACTCGTCTTCTTAGGCCTACAGGCCCGACGACACCACTTCAACAAAGAAGCATAAGCAACTCCCCCAAGGTTATACTCATGCACCTTGGTCAAATCTTCCAAACATGTCAAGAAACCGACTAGACACACGCTCTTCTTCTGAGCAAAGATCGTCGACCCCAGCAAGCAAGCCAGGAAATTACGACCCCTCTGCTCTTCGGTAAGCCCCTGCGCGGATGCGGCCTCCCATAACGGCGCCAAAGAAACCCGATCCTGGTCAAAATGGGTGTATACAGGCCCGTAAAGATCTGACAAGGTGTCATTCTGCTGCCTATAACCCGCGTCATACTGAATACGACGCCCTCTGAAAGATAACCCCGTTAGCATAGCAAACTGATAAGGGGTAGGAAATATCTCCTCCACAAGCATATGGAAAGTGTTCGTAGAGTCCCAAAACCACTCCAGTAAACCCCGGGCGACAATCCTAGAATCCCCTGAGTGACAGGCAGGGATAACAGTAAAAAAATCAGCAAGACCTGAATCCAATACCAAAGTCCTGGCCCTCTCCGAGAAGGTACCCAACAGCATAGACCAATGGGAAGTAGTCTCATGAGCCTGTAGCATAACCCCAACACCCTAGCCAAGCCAACAAAATTTTCTCAAATACCCAATACACCACAGATACAGCTAAAATAAATTTCATACAAATTATACACAGCTAACCACCAATCTAGTACAAATCCCAATTTGTTCGTGTGGCAAAGCACTAACAGATCCAAATTTCCAGTTCAAATATACTGAACACAAAAAAAAAAGTTGAGTCAGAAAACGTACCAACTCTGGGTCAGATAAATGACTCTGCTAGTTGGCAAAAGAACACTGCGGTTCCAAACGCCAGGCGGGCAGCAGTCCAACCGCATGAACGAATCCTGGTACAGTCGACCTCCATCCGCGTGGCGGGTCGGAGGCTTTCGGGTAGAAGGCAACCCGGTACGAAAAAAGCTCCGGTCATACTCCTCATCGTACATAGGACTGTAAGGACCCGGGATTTTCCTACGTGTTTCCACGGAGTGCGTCCTTATAGAAAATTTGTCAATTGGGGGCTTAGATAAGTTCAAGGGACCATCGAGTTAGAAAAGCTTTTGAAAAGACTTGAATTGAATAAAAACCATGAAAGAGGTCACAAATCTGCTATCGGCGTTTTATCGAAGGGACAAACCGAAGGGACAACCCCATAGTGTGAAAAGTGAACTGATCATGTTTTTAGAAAGACTCTCTTTTATATAAAACATATAAGTACCCAAGAATAATAGGTTCGGGGGCGAAGGTACGAGGTGGAAAGGTGTTAGGCACCCAACTCGCCCATTTATGGCGGCCTCTACTAACTCAAGTTTGCTTAATAATTTAAAGACATAATTCCCACACAAATCGAATTAACAACCTAGACATAGACTATTAATTGGTTCATCACAAGCATCACAACATTTATTTTTAACCCTTATTTGGACATGCATTCGATTGACAAGTTGAGCAGCACAACGACTATACAGACAGTATTTAGGAAGCGATAAAAACGTGACTCAGCATGATATCTACATTATGACTACTTAGAAAATAAACAAGTAAGAAAACAATTTAATTTGAGCCCTCAGAAATTTGTACCTGAACTGTAGGCTATATTTGACAAGAATAGTAAAAATAGATCTCAAGTTTGGAAAGAGGGGGAAGCTCGGTGTCAATACTCCCAAGAGTAGAGGTTACCAACTGTAGGCTGTGTGATTTGAACTGAGGGTGAAGGGCTGTTTATATAGGTGTGGAAAATTAGGGTTGTACGGTCGAATTTGAGCTGAAAAATGAGACGGGCTTGAAAAATGAGCCGGGCCCGAAGGAAAAAGCAGCGCCGCTAGCGGCGCTGGATTGGGCCGCTGACATCTTTTCAACTAGATTTTGTTTGGGCCGTATCTTACTCGTTTGGGCTCCGAATTGGATGATTCAAGGTGTGTTGGAAATCGTATTAGGTCTAGTTTCATATGGTGTTGTTTAAGGTGCAATTGTTTTGTGGATCTCGAGATATACCGGAAAGACTAAGGAGAGGTCAGTTTTGGAGTGCACATCAGTGTTGGGCTCGTAACTCCTTGGTTGAGAATGTGGTGTGGGCTCATGATATGTCATTGGAAAGCTATTTGAATAAGGAATCCAAAAATATAAGGCTCAAAAATTAATTCAACAAAATGAACTCCCAAATGGGGATGGAAACACGGTCCACGGTATTCGGCTACATCTGATTTGACCCTAAACTTTGTTTGCGCATAACTCTTAGATGTGGAGTCGTATTTGGACACGGAAGGAAGCAATGGAAAGCTCTTGAAAGGGGATTTTAAATGAAGGATTGTTTAGAGGGAAAAACCTGAGACCTTATCTTAACTATTAAAGCAAAAATAGCAGTTCAAGCTTAAAACTTACTCCTTTCATCATCGAGCTTTTGCGGAGAAATCGGAGGACGCTTTTTTGGCGTCTACAGAAGCCCCCACTTTGATCGAGCTTGAGTAAAAGCGAAGATCAAAGTATTCCGAAGGCGACATGCAGGATGCTAATGTGCAAACGGTGTGTGAGGGTGTACAGTATGGAAGCATATGAAGACAAACCTGTGTTGGAACACGCTCGTAGTGTGCTAAGATTTCATCCCTGTGAACACAAGAGAAACTGAAAGGTTAATAGTAGCAGGATAGATGGCCTAAACGTCTGCTGGGGACCTGTAATCAAAGTGAAATGAAAAAGTTAGTAATACTTTGAGAATGATCCACATTGAGTGCTTCGACAAACAGCGACGAAACACCGCTCGACGAATGTCGAGATTTCGCCCCTCTTCGAGAAACGAAAAAGTCAACGAGACAACGCGATTAAAAAAAACGGCTGAAAAAATGGTTAGTAACATGAGAGTGAATAGTATAGACGCTTTATCGAGCAAACCGTGACTAAGCACCACTCGGTGGATGCCGAGATTCCGTCCCTGCATAAGAAACGAAAAGGTCGACGAGATAGCACGATCAAAATGACGGCTGTAAAATGGTTAAAACATATGAACAGTTTAAATGCAATAGGTTAAGCAATCATTGACTGAAACATATAAAAAACAATGGTAAGCATAACCGTTTTAAGCGATCATTGACTGAAGCATATAAAATAATGGACAGTATAACCGCTTTAAACGATCATTGACTAAAGCATATAAAATATTTTAGGTGCTCGGGTCGAGAGTCGCCGCTTTGTAGATCCACGTTTCTGTTTCTAGGACTTGCAAAAATAAATAATTTGGGCGCTCGGGTCGAGAGTCGCCATGTAGATCCCATGTTTCTGTTTTTAGGACCTACAAAAATAAACGGGTTAATTTTACCTGTAAATGGTTGGTACCGTAAAATGGGCCAACTGTCGAATTTTCAATCTGTAGGCCCGAGGGCTTTGCTCCCGTGCGTTTGGTACTGATATTGCCGCAAGATGAACTGTAATAACGAACTCTGGTCTGGAAAAAGGGGCCTTGGGTTAGCAAAGGGGCCCGCGCGCTTGGCTGTTGTTGGAAGGTTATCTCCATTCTTGGTTGTAGTTGGAAGGTCGCTTCTGGATTTGATCATGAGTTCCGGGCTTGCTGGTTTCGATGGAGAGCAGGTAGACTCAAACCTGCAGTGGAAATATGCACATAGGGAAAAGATGCAATAGACATGCCCGACTGACCATGACAAGATGCACAACATATGAGATAATAATATGCACGGGTAATAGGGGGATTGACATGTAAAAATGTAGGGACTCAAGACACTGAGAAATTATGTACACATGCATGCCTTTGAAGGTGACTGTAGTACTTATGCAAATATGACGTATGCAGACTCTACTGACTCATAGCTCCATGCAGCCTAGCCTACCATGCAAGACTCTCCTATGGGGTCTGAAGAGTGTCTTCATATGGAAAAAGTTTTTGTGCTCAAGAATTTCATTCTTGTGGTGATCTTGGCAGAGTATGAGACAAGTGGACAGGACTGGGTGCAGTCAAGGGAGAATCAGCCCCCAGTTTGATGTGTAGTTCTTGATGGTTATGACCTACTCGAGGAGTTATGGGTGTCGATGCAGCGGTACAAAACATCCTAACTTAAGGTATGGGGACGAAATGGATAACTTGGAACGTAGCGGACAAGGAACCGACTCATTCCGAAAAAGCCCCCAGTTGGGAAGTCTGTGTGCAAGCCTACGAGAAAGGTGATGAGTATGACCTCTAGACGACTAACCAAAGAGCGCTTAGATGAGAAACAATGTTCTACATCCTTGGAATTTTAAGTTGCCTTAAGATGTGGAATTTAATTTATTTTATATAATTTTTTTTGGTTGCCCTAACTTTTGCCTAGGCCGCCCTTTCGGGTTTTCAACCTACCGGGCTCATTTTTTTGTGCCTTAGATGAGAATGGTGGAATAGGAAACCTCCTTTATGATCATGTGACAAAGTGGTTGTCGTGGCCGGACCTCTTTGACGTTTCCTACGTATCCAGTTTATGGAATCAGGCCAACGTAGTTCAAGACTATACAATTGAAATGGTCGTACCTCTTGGAGGGCTTTAGTGTTGTAATGTCAGGCTGGGTTAAGGTGTCAAAGAAAGGATAAAGGCTCAAATAAACCCAATGTAAATCCCTCCCCAAAGTATGCTAGATGGTATAGAAGTTCGTGATCTGGGCAAGTTGGCTAAAAGACCTAAGTTTAGGTAAGGCCATTGTTTGGTTGTGCTTGAAGTGTTTGCACTCTTTTGAATCTTTGATTGCTCTTGAATTCTTTTCTCTTTTGTTTTTTTTTTGTTTTTGCTCTTGAACTTTCGAGTTCTCTCTTCTTTTTTTTCTTGGTGGCTCTTTGTTTTTGTAGGTCGGTCCACCTTGCCTAGAAGGTTGCTTCTATTCTCATGTCGCACACACCCATTCCCCGGGTAAGGATGATGTGGTTAAGAAATGAAAGGCTATGTGTTTGTCTCAAAGGGTTGCAAGTGGTAATGATGTATAGGGTAGTAAAGGATATTGATGTGAGGTGCCAAATGAATGCCTCCTGTCCTCGGCACTGACGGTTCAACTGTATGTCCTCTATAGGGATGATCATTAGGGAGTTGTTGCTTAATGTTTTCCACAATAAAGGCTTTCTTTTGAAATTTTTTTTAAATTTTTTTTTATTCCGTCATAGCCAACTTAAGTTCGTCATAGAATTGAACAAAGAACAATGATAGGAATCAAAATGCAATCTTTATTGAATCGAAGAAAAGAATTACACGAGAAGTAAGCTAGACTCTATGGATGAATTGAAAAGACAACTAGACATCATTAAACTTGATTGGACTCAACTAGACTTGTACACTAGGAAACTTCGACTCTCTTCAACTTCTCGAGCATAGGCTGTTCACAGGGACACGAAGGACAGCCCCCTGTAGGTACCTGCGTTGTTCACGACTTAAGTGGAATTCTTAAGAAGGTTATCTTCAATTAGGATGCTCACAACAAAGAGCCGATTGTAGGAGTGAATTGCTTGATACTTAAGGTGTTCCTTGTAAGCAGGTTGCAGGTTCTTGATGAGTTGTCGGATTTGATCAGCTAGCGAAGGTCGCTCAACTAGTTCGGCTATCTTTAGCTTCCAACGCCTAAGGAACGCAGTGAATCCCTCATCTTCTTCTTGTTTCGTGATCTCTAACTCTCGAAGGGTCATAGGTAGAGCAATATTTTCCTTGTAGCGTGCAAGGAAGACTATGGTAAAATCGGACCAAGTTGGGTAGTTCTCCAAATTCAAGGTGTAGAACCAACGACGAGTTGGGGCATCAAGAGTCTGTGGGAACAAGTGAATGTAGATATTTTTGTCAACTCCTCTAAAACCCAAGGTAGTGGTGAAGGCCTTGAGGTGGTCTTGTGGATTATCAGTGCCAGTGAACGTCAGAACCTCGGGCATGGAGAACTTGGCTAGAAGCTTGCCCTTGATCTTAGTGTCAAACTTTCCAATGTTGACACTATAGTTGGAGATCAAGCCGCTACTCTTGAGCACAGAGGTGATCTTAGCCAGCATGACATTTGAACCTTCTTCCTCAGAATCGGAATCGGAAGGGATCCTTGACTCTTCTTCTCTTTTCCTGTCGATATCTTCAACCTTGAGTCGCAACGTTTCCAACTCACTCATGAGCTCATCAAGCCTCTCGTCAGTGGTTTTGACCATGGTGAAGTTTGGGGGTGTGATTGGTGAGGTAAGGGATGTATTGAGAGGTGGCGAGCTTTGTGATGGTGATGGATTATGTGGTGATGGCCTTTTGGAATGTGGTGGTGTCTTGGAAGTAGCTTGTACACGAACCAATCTTCCGGACGATCGAGCCAACCTTTGTCACCATAATTCTTCCTCGAGCCCCCAATCCTGAACACAAGTCTCAACTTAGAAAGACGCCAAAGAAAGGACTTGAAAACAAAGACTCGTTATTTATAGAAGACCCTCGATAGCTCCTAAGGTGAATGTGCCTATGGACGTCTTATATGAACTTGAATGCATGATGACGACAATGCAATGACAGAGTTACGATAACAATATGCAAGATGCATGACGAACTGACCTTGACATGTATGACAATGAATGGATGCTTCCTAGAATGACTCTAAAGCACTTAATGAATGACCTTTCTGGACTTCAAGCGCATGAGACGTAATGAACAAATGGGAGACATTGATGAATGCAAGACTTGAATTTTTGAACAAATGCATATGAAAAATGACGACAATGCAAACATGACAACTAGTTATGAATCCTAGCATGGAGCATCTAATACGTACGACGTAATGCAATGTAATGCAAAGAAATAGAAAATGACAACCTAAGCCTAAATGCCCGATTATTTCCCTCATATCAAAGAAAAAAATGAAGTCGATGAACGAAAATGAAAAAAATAGAAAAAGACGGACCATCCTATTTTAAATTTTTTTGATTTTTCTAGACTCAAAGAAAATGGAAAATGGGATAAAATAAAATAAGAAAGAAATTTGGCAATATTTTTATTTTCCGAATTATTTTCATTTTCTCGACGTTTTTTTTTTTTTGACTCAAAGAAAATGGAAAATGAGATAAATAAATAAAAAGAAATTTCGGCATTTTTTTTTTTTTTGCCGAATCTGAATTACATCAATAAATAAATAAAGAAAAGAAAAGAAAAACAAAAGTGGGAGAGGGGAATTGGAGAGACTGACTCTTTTTTTTTTTTTTTTTGCTAAAAGGTCCTAGAAAATTGTTCATGACTTCGACACTATATGAAAATATATCATTGGGGAAACGAGTGCTCATTAAATAGAATTCTCGCACCATTTTTGGGCATTAGGAACTAGCTAAAAATAAAAGAAATGACTCCTAGCACGTAAGTACATGTTGGCACATAATCACAGTATTCATGCGTTCAAGCAAGCATTATAACAACGTAGTTTACAGGCAAACATGTGATCAGACGGGCATTACAACGACACATGCACAACAAGCAAGCGAATGCACGAATGTGGGTTAGAGGCTTTTGGCTCCTGTGAGGTTACCATGACAAATTACAAATTCTGTTCGGCGGATGGTCGACACATCGATTGTAATTCTTTTCATCAACAAAGGATTGATGAGTCATGGGTGAGGAAGCGTCGATTTGCACGACAGGACAACTGTATATTCCTTTAGATATACGTGTTGTCTACGAGTTGCGACACAAACTTCCTCGATGGTCGAAAAGGGTCAAAAGGTTGTGCCAAGGCACATGCAAATGATGCAAAATAATATGGAACATGCTATTTAAACAATTAAGCAAACTTGACTTTCGAGTCTCACCCTCTTAAATAAATCCCCAGTGAAGTCGCCACTGAAAGGCCCCGGGATTTTCCTACGTGTTTCCACGGACTGCGTCCTTATAGAAAATTTGTCAATTGGGGGCTTAGATAAGTTCAAGGGACCATCGAGTTAGAAAAGCTTTTGAAAAGACTTGAATTGAATAAAAACCATGAAAGAGGTCACAAATCTGCTATCGGCGTTTTATCGAAGGGACAAACCGAAGGGACAACCCAATAGCGTGAAAAGTGAACTGATCATGTTCTAAGAAAGACTCCCGCTTATATAAAACATATAAGTACCCAAGAATAATAGGTTCGGGGGCGAAGGTACGAGGTGGGAAGGAGTTAGGCACCTAACTCGCCCGTTTATGACGGCCTCTACTAACTCAAGTTTGCTTAGTAATTTAAAGACATAATTCCCACACAAACTGGATTAACAACCTAGACATAGAGTATTAATTGGTTCATCACAAGCATCACAACATTTATTTTTAACCCTTATTTAGACATGCACTCGATTGACAAGTTGAGCAGCACAACGACTATACAGACAGTATTTAGGAAGCGATAAAAACGTGACCTAGCATGATATCTACATTATGACTACTTAGAAAATAAACAAATAAGCAAACAATTTAATTTGAGCCCTCAGGAATTTGTACCTGAACTATAGGCTATATTTGACAAGAATAGTAAAAATAGGTCTCAAGTTGGGAAAGAGGGGGAAGCTCGGTGTCAATACTCCCGAGAATAGAGGTTTCCAACTGTAGGCTGTGTGATTTGAACTGAGGGTGAAGGGTTGTTTATATAGGCATGGAAAAGTAGGGTTGTACGGTCGAATTTGAGCTGAAAAATGAGACAGGCTAGAAAAATGAGCCGCGCCTGAAGGAAAAAGCAGTACCGCTAGCGGCGCTGGACAAGGCCGCTAGCGGCCCTGGTTACGTCCATGTTAATCCATTACCATTATCATCGGGCATTGCGGTGTGAGGGGATGAAAACCGATTAGGGTGTCTACAAAAGCCCCCACTTTGGCCGAGCTTGTAAAAGCGAAGGTCAAAGTATTTGCTAAAAATGCCTGTAATGCTTTTTTGAAAATGCTTATGTTAGAAAGAAAAGATAGACCCCTGACCGCCTGTGGTCAAGGTTACCTTCTTTGTTTAAAAAGCGGTGCGTTGCTCTGCTTTGCTTTAAAGTGCGGTATGTTGCTCTGCTTTGCTGATACTGACGTGGCGCTAATTTTGATAGCTTCGTCATTAAAAGGGCGTTGTGTTGCCCTGTTCTGTTTTAAAGAGCGGTATGTTTCTCTATTTTGATTGTTGACAACGTGACGCTATTTTGATAGCCTCAACGTCAAAGAGCTGTGTGTTGCTCTGTTTCAGTTGTTCCTGCAAAAAATATAATAGTGCCTGTGCGTATAAAAGGGGTTAGATCTAAGGCTTGCGCCTGCTAAAAAATAGATAATGCCGGGTCCCTAAGATAGGAAACCAAGCTGTGGGGGTAAAGGAGTCATTTTAGGTGACATATTCAAATTTCCCGGGCTTCCAACGGTCGAGAAACTCAATTCCGCGCGGAATTTGTACTCGTGGGCCCGCCCCGAGGGGGCAAATGCGAAAAACGGGTTGGGCGGCCATGCGTAGGGCCGCCGAGAGTTGGGCGGCCTTTACGGGCCCGCTCAGCGGTTCGAATTGGCTTGCGGAGGCGCTGAGGGGGGCCGCCCGGTCTGGCAGGGCCGCTGAGCCTGGGCGGCCCTGAACCTGGCCGCCGGGGCGGTTTAGAGGCCAAAACCGGGTATTTCTTTTGAGGAGCCGAATTTTTTGGTCATTTTGCCCCAAATTTTCGAGACTCTCTATCTCTTCCTCCATTGTTGCCCAATCTTCATTTCTTGCTCAAATTTGCTTCTTTTTGCTTGCATTTGCTTGATTTTGCATAATCTCACAATTTTGGAGTGAATTTGTGAGTGGGTTTTTGAAACCCTTGGAGAGAGAAAATCCCAAATTTCTCCAGTTTTGTTTGTTGATATTTGCTAGCTTGTTCATCTTTCTTCATGGCTCCCAAATTGGCAAAGAAGAGGAGTAGAAGGACTGAGGTTCGGGAGGGGGTTGAAGAAATCAACATCTTCACCAAGGCTTTTCTCTCTCATGAGAAGCCTTCAAGAGGAAGCCTAATGTGGCCTTCCCTCAAGATAGGTACACTCGATCGGATAGGATGCTTGACATTGTTTGGAATCGGTCGGAGTTGCTCTTTCGACCGGGGATTCACTTGAGCTCCCGTGCCTCCAAGTATGTGGTAAGCCTCAAAATTTGAATTCATAGTTTTATGCATTGAAATGTGAACCTAAGAGGTTGCGAATTTGATCATAGGAACCCGATGGGAATTTGAAGTCCCATGGTAACTATGGTTCTTCGGTGAAGCTTTTTAAGACTTTGCCCAAAGAGGTGCAAAGCGCGGTTTTGGGTGCAAAGCGCGGTTTTGGGTGCGGGGTTCAGACCCCTTTTGAAAGCGGCGGACTCGGTTGAGCGAGTCAAGAGGTGCATTGTCCGCTTGTCCTTGGAGCGTTTTTGGGATACTACCAACACGTTCCACTTCCCTAATGGGGAGATGATGATCACTCCATCGGAGTTTGCTATGTTGACTGGGGTGCCTTGCGTGGGTACGCCCATTGTGTATGACGTTTCCATCTAGAAACGAAAGACTGAGATGGTGGAGTTTTTTGGCCATTGGGAAAATACATGGGGTCACCATTATCGTCCCTATAGTGAGCTCTATGCCGCTTTGACTGATGCGAGGTACAAGAGGAGTACCTCGGTTAACCAGAAGGCGAGGAAGTTTATCGCCTATCTCCTTGCCACCACCATCTTTGGTGACAAGGGAGAGCATATTCATGCTATTTACGTCCCTAGCTTATTGGATTGGGAGAGGGTGAGAGAGTACAACTGGGGGTTGCGGGGCTACGCCAACCTCTTGAGGTGCATGCGGTTTGCTTGCCGCGTGAATGATGAGGGATACAAGCAGACGACTCTTCCTCCCGTGAGCTTGTGCGGTTTCTGGAAGGCCTTGCAGGTGCTCTTTTACTTTGTATTTATTTGATGCTTTGCATGACTTAAGTGTATAGTACTTAATTTCATGTATCGATGTAGCGTTGGTTTTTTGAGCATTTCCCGGACATGGCGCCTACGGGCTGGGAGTTGGATTTCCCGGTTTGCAGGGCGTGGCGTCACAGGGGTCCTGCGCCCTTTTCGACCCTCCAGCAATATAGGGAGGCTCTCTTGCGCCTAGATTGGCACAAGGTAACGCAATTTTGCTTTGCGCCTAGATGAGGGATTGTATTTCTTGGTGTGGAAATATCTTATATTACATGTTTGTGTAGATTGACTACTTTCCTTGGGTGAAGTACCATGGGTCAGCTCCGGATGTTGTCCTTGAGTCCAGGGCGATAGACCGCCAGAGGATCCTGATTGCATGTCCGTTCTCTTTCAAGTGGTACTTGGGAGAGCGGATCTTCCGTCGGGTTTATCCTGACGTGGCTCGCCCGAGGATTCCCTTGGATCCTCCCTCGAACATGTGCTTGGTGAGGTGCTTGTCCCGCGAGCAGGATGCGGAGGCCATGGTTGGCTCAGATGCTATGCGGTAGTTGAGGGAGCCTGCGGAGGACCTTGCGGGGCACTACGAGCAGTACTGTCGTGATCGCCTCATGCCTTCATTTGTGGGTTTGAAGGTAAGAATTTTATATTTATTTTCTATGCCTTTCTTGGTTTGTTGATTTTCTGACCTACTTTGCTTTGTAGGAGCCTCGAGTTGATGACGTTGACGTGGATGTCCTGGATATGCGGGTCCGAGGTCGGGATTATGGCGGGAAGGAGAGCTGGGGAGAGGTCCCGATGACGAAGGACCTTGATGAGGACATCCAGGGCCTTCCTCTTCCAGTTGGGCATCCAGGGGTAAATTCGTAAATTTACCTATTGCATGTGATTTTTACCGCTTTTATGCTTGTATTGACTTTTCTTTTCCGCAGCTTGACTGTGAGCAGACCGGGAAGGACTTCAAGATGATGCATGCTATGAAGTCCTGGATCACTCGAGCTCTCTCGAAGGGCACCTACTCGAGGGCTGACTTGGATAAGGTGAGCAAGACTTTGCATCTTCAAAGTTGTATGCTTTGAGAAATGTATCTTATGTGTTTGGTGGGTTGCAGATGGAGTATCGTTGACGCCTTCCTCGTCGGTCACGACAGGTGGTATTGTCGGATGATGAGGTTGTGAGCTCGCCTGAGCGTAGTCCTTCCCGTGAGAGGAGTCTTCGGAGGGAGAGTCCTCGGAGAGAGGGAGCCAGTGTATCGGACGGACTGTCCTAGTGGGAGTAGGATAGCTCCGTTTGTGGAGCCTACTCCTATGCCTATGCCGATGTATCCTTCTTATCCCGGGTATGCGGGGTATGCTCCTTATGGTGGTCTTTATTACTAGCCCCCTGTCCCTGCTCCTATGATGCCTACCAGGCCTCCTCGTTCTTCGTGGGGGTATGATTCGAGTTATGCTGGAGAGGAGTGCTCGTATCGGGAGTCTGCCCGTCATTCTTCCTTTGACCCAGGCCAGCTGGCGGCGTCGATCTTTGGTGCTAAGCGCCGGAGGTTGGAGGATCATTTTGAGGTGCTCCGTTCAAATGCTGATGCGGGTGATGATTTTTATGACAATGCATTTGTATGAAATACATATATGAACATTTGTGTTGAACACATTCGGGCTTTGCTTTGTAATATATTGCTTTGTAACAAACATGGTCCTTGCATTTAATTAGGCTAATGCAAATGCACAGGTAGTCAAGCAAAAGCGCAAGTAATAGCCATGTAGCAAAAAATGGTACAGCCAAAAAGTTAAAATTGGGTGTACCCTATCCCCCCTAAGAAAAAAAGAAAAAAGAAAGGGGTGCCAAAAATGAAATAAAAAGGGGTTAACAAAATAAAAGATGATAATCATCCAAAAAAGAAATAAGGAAATTGTGGGGTTCCCATAAATAATTAAAGGAATAATAGGAAATAGCAATGATGGAAGAAATAGGAAATTGAGCCAAATCGGAGTCCAAAACGGTTAAGGAAGGTGTCCAAACCCGGGTAGAAGAAGTGTTGTCCCGAAAAAAGGGCTCGGCGGCGAAAGGAGGGTGTTCAGCGGCTGACGCGAAGGAGCGGGGGTCAAAACTGGGGTCGCCAGATTCAGCAACTCAGCGGCTGGCTGCCCAGCCTCCGCGGCTCGGCAGCCGGGCTTTGGCTGCTATAACGGGGCTGCCGAGCCTTCAGCGGCTGCCCTTTGGGCCGCTGAGGCTTATTTTTTGACGGGTTGCCTTATTTTCGCCTTTTTTTGTGCGAGCCCTATATAAGCCTTGGGTTAGTCCGATTTTGGGACATCACCTTCATAACTCTGTAGCAATAGAGAGCTTTTTTAGAGAGAGAAACCTCCAATTTTAGAATTCAGCCATGTCAAGTTTTGAAGTTAAGTTTGATAAGTGGTTGCAATCTATGACCCCTGAAGAGAGGATGAGACTTGTGCCCTTTCACTTGAATTCTTTCTTCCATCTGAAGCAAGTTCAAGTTGTCTGGAACCTTCTTGAAGCTGCGGTTGACTTTTGGGATGACAAACTTCATGTTTTCAGGTTCAGGTATAACGAATTGTGCCCTCTCCCTGAAGAATTTGCTGCCATAATTGGGTTCCCTCATGATCAAGCTCCTGCGACTCCATGGCTCGGGGCCAACCTTGAAGGTTATTATAAAAGGTATCTTGGTTTATCTGCAACACAAGCCTCTTCTGTGGCTAGAACCGGTGAGTTAGACCTCAATGGTGTGATTGACATCTTTTTCCCCAAGGTAAAGGATGATCATAATGAGATATATTATAGGCGTGCTTTTATCTTATGTCTCTTGCATAGGTACCTCTTTGTTGGTGGAGGTAATAATGGTAAAACTTGTATGCTTAGAATTGTTGAACAAATTCAAAACGATTTTACCCCTATGTCTCTTGTTCTTGGTGAAACCTTAATGTGCTTGGATCGCAAGAAACAAGAACCAGCTCATGGTGGATGGACGGGAAGCCCTCTTCTCCTTCAAGTGAGTGCTTGAATAATTTCTTTGTTTATAAAGTTTGAATCTTTAATGGATACCTAACTTTATTATTTGTTTTGTTTTTTGTGCTTTTTGTAGAATTGGCTTTTGGAGCATATGTGCTTCATTGAGAGGCCGGCTAATGCGCTCAAGTACCAACCAAAGCAGTTTCCTGCCCGCCGAAGGCTTTATTATGAATCCACCATTGATGAATGGCGTGGATACCTTAAAGCCTGCCCTTTGCTATGATGGACCGTCAAGTGGTGGGGCTTAAAATCCGCAATCGGATGTAGCAAGGAGACAGGATATTATCAAGTGCTTGGTCTTCAAAATTTGACTTACATATTTCCTAGCCGTATCATGCGACAATATTGGAAACGCCAGATCATCCCACAGAAGGATAGTGTTGCGCCTGCAACCCGGGTTTTGACTATTAGCATGGTGAGATCATGGGAGTGTGCATGGGATCGTCGCCCTAAGTGGACTATTCCTCATATCAAGGCCCCAACGACAATATCTTCAGCTTATGAAGCTTGGATGGATTGTAAGATTGCGGAGGGTCGTCGTCCATGCAGGAAATCTGAAAAAGATGATCTTAAGGCCCAATCGGTCAAGGCTAGCTTAAGACTTTCCAACCCTAATGATCCTGAAGGGAAAGGCAAGCAAAAGGGAGTCAAGCATGTGAAAAGTGTCCTTAACCCAAAGGCCAAGAATGCTTTAGCCAAGATTACTAGTAAGCCAGAAGAGGAGCCCCAAATTCGGGCTAATGATCATGAAGCCTCTATAAGTGATCCTCTAATGGAGGTTGAAAAGGGAGAAGAGCCCGTTGTCCGAGAAAGATGGGCTCCCAAGGAGCGCGAAGTAGATGGCCCAAAGGTTGATGAACCTATGGATAATGTTGTCCCTACTACCGAAGCTAAAGAGTAGTCTATTAGGAAATACTCTTGTGGAGCATGTCTAGCTTAGGATTGCTTGCTTTTTATTTTTATATTTTTTATGCTTTAAATTCAATAAGGATGATGTGCGCCTCTTTTTTTATTTAGTTAATTTATTTTATTGCTTAGGAATTGCTAAGTCTCGTAATGGACTTTATTATTATTTATTTATGGAGACATGCTCATTTTAATTTTCCAACCTTGTGTTTATTATGTGCACAAATTTTAACAACTTTTAAATGCGAATTTGATGAAGGGGCCGGGCGCAATTGCAATTGGGTTGTCCTACGTGTCCTTTTAGGGGAATCAGGCCGCTCGTAGTTCTTATCCGTTTTTTTTTTTTTTTTTTTTTTTTTGATAGTCTGTTCTGATAGACTCTTACATTATGCAAAGCTTGCAACCTTGCTCATCTAGCAAGATTAATTGTTCATAACGGGTTTGGACCCAATCCACTTATGGGATTTGACTTTCTAAAACGATCCTTAGAGATGGGATCTCTAGTTCAATTGGTAATACGACTTCCATTCCGTAAACCAAGGAGTATGGTGTTGCTCCCGTTGATGGGCGAACCGATGTCCTATAACCCCAAAGTGCGAATGCCAGCTTGTCTGACCAGTCATGATAATTTTTGGACATTCTTTCAATGATTTTCTTGATGTTCTTGTTAGCTGCCTCTACTGCACCGTTTGTTTGCGGTCTATAGGGGGATGACTTTCGATGCTGGATTTTAAATTTGTCCAACGGCTCGATCACTTCTTTCATGAAGTGTGACGCATTATAACTGATGGTTTCTTAGGGAACTCCATATCTAGCTATTATGTTATTCTTAATGAACTTTACCACGTGTTTTGCTTTGAGTTTTGCGTATGATTGCGCCTCGACCCATTTGGTAAAGTAATCGATTGCGACTAGGATATATTCGTGTCCCCCTTTTCCTGTTGGGGTTATTTTACCGATGATATCAATCCCCCAAGCTGAGAAAGGCCAAGGTGAGGCGAAGGTATATAACGGGCTTGGTGGTAGATGTTGTAGATTTCCCTGAGTTTGGCATTGCACGCATCTTTTGACAAACTCACAACAGTCTTTCTCCATTGTTAACCAATAATATCCCAGCCTTATTATCTTCCTAGATAGCATCATACCGTTCATGTGCGGTCCACATACTCCTGCATGTACTTCTCTTAAGACCTTATGGGCCGTTTCGGTACCTAGGCAGTGGAGGTTGACTCCGTTTGGGCTTTTCTTGTATATTTCACCTTGTATTTCCAAGAATTGGGCCGCGAGCATTCTGAGTGCTTTCTGGGCTCTAGGACTAGAATCAGGAGGGTAGAGCTGGTAAACGAGCAGATTTTTTATATCGGTGTACCACTCATCTTCTTCATCGTGGAACACTTCCAAGGTGTCACAATATGAAGGCTCGGATCTTCTTTGTACACAGATGGGCATCATCCGAGTAGTGTCTAGTATGTTAATCATACTTGCTAACTTAGCCAAGGCGTCTGCAAATTGATTATCTTCTAGTGGAACGTATGTGAAGTGTATTTGATTGAAATACACTATGATCATGTCTAAGTATTCCTGGTAGAGTGCCAGGGATTCACTTTGGAAATTTGGTTAATTATGAGTGATGAGTCCCCATAGAGTCGGAGTGTCTTAATGCCAAGGCTTATGGCAGATTGCAGTCCTATTATGCAAGCTTCATATTCGGCGCCATTATTTGTAACCTCATGGTCTGTTTGACTGAAATGGGTGTATGTGCACCTTCAGGGGATACTATCAGTATTCCTACTCCAAAACCCTTTTGGTTGGATGCTCCGTCGAAGTATAGCTGCCAAGTCTCGGTGTCTAAGGTCATGACCCCTTCGTCTGGGAAGTGATACTCATCCTTGTGGTCTGGCTCATTTATGGCTTGGTCGGCCAAATATTCTGAAATAGCATGCCCTTTTATGGCCTTTTGATGTTCAAACTTGAGGTCGAACTCTTAGAGGAGAACGGTCCACCTTACTACCATTTAGTATGGGCTTTTCGAATATGTATTTGAAAGGGTTTTCTCTTGATCTGATATGGATCGTGTGTTGGAGCATGTAGTGTCGTAACTTTTTGGTAGTTGATACCAGGGCTAAACATGTCTTTTCTAAGGATGAATAGCGGGTTTCATATTCCAGAAAATTCTTGCTTACATAGTATATTGCTTTCTCTTCCTTATCTACGTCTTGGGCTAGCATGACCCCCATTGATGTTTCTGTGACTGTGAGGTAGAGAATTAGAGGCATGCCTGGAATGGGCGGTACTAGAACGGGTGGTTCGGATAGGTAGGCCGTAATTTTGTCAAAGGCCTTTTGGCATTGCTCGTCCCATTCCGTTTTTACCTCTTTTTTGAGTTCTTGAATATGGGCTCACAAGTGATAGTTAATTTGGAGATGAACCTGCTTATGTATTGGATTCTTCCAAGGAAGCCTTTTATTTCTTTTTCCGTTTTCGGAGGTGGCATGTCTATTATGGCTTTGATCTTGGATGGATCGATTTCTATCCCCCTGGTGCTTATGACAAATCCTAGAAGTTTGCCGGATGTAACTCCGAATGCACACTTCTTGAGATTAAGCCTCATATTTTACTTCTGAAGCCTGTCGAAGAACTTTTGAAGTGAGGGTACATGCCATTCTATTTCCTTGGATTTTATGATCATGTCATGTACGAACACTTCAGCCTCTTTATGCATCATATCGTGGAGTAAGGTCGTAGCGGTTCTATGGTATGTGGCTCCCGCATTCTTAAGCCCGAACGACATTATCGTATAGCAATAAGTGCCCCACTTTGTGATGAAAGTGGTTTTCTCTTCGTCCTCTTTGGCCATCAAGACTTGGTTATATCCTGCGTACTCGTCCATGAATGATAGAAGGGCATGTCCAGCGGTGTTATCTACCAAGACGTCTATGTGAGGTAAGGGAAAGTCGTCTTTTGGGCTTGCTTTGTTCAGGTCCCTAAAATCTACACACATTCGGACCCGTCGGTCCTTTTTTGGGACTGCGACAATGATTGCTACCCAATCGGGGTAGTTGGCCACTCTTATGAAGCCTGCCTCCTTGATCTTAAGGGCCCACTCTGGCTTCATTCTTCTTAGCTTTTGTTTGACTGGTTTGCAGTCGAGGTTTAGTGGAATGGTATGCTGAGCACTTTTGCGGTCTATGCCTGGCATGTCCTTGTAGGACCAGGCGAAAACATCGGTATAATCCTTTTGGAGTGTTACGAATTGTTCGCGTTCATTAGATGTTAAAGACAAGCCTATTTGCACGTGGCGGGGGTCATCATTAGTTGCAATGTTTATTGTCTCCGTTTCTTCGACTATTGAAGTCGTTTGCTCATGTTCGATTAGTGCTTTAATAACTTCTTTTGGCAATTGCGTTATATTTTCTGAATTATTAGCAGTGAGGTAATCCGAGTAAGCAAAATTGACGTTCATAATATTAATTGAAGCGGATAATACATCAATGAGGTCATCACTAAGGACCTTAGGAATAGACTGGGGTGGACTACCCGAGACTTCTAGGATAACAGACTCAGAATCAGACTCGGACTCAGAATCAGACTCGGAATCGGAATTGGGCCCTCCTGTGGGACCGTTGCGGATGATGAACTTGTACTTGGCTCCCTTGACTGGAGTCCAACTCGTCTTGTGCTTCCAGGTGGTGCGGTCATGCCTGATTGGGGCGATCAGCTTGGTCGGGTCGAAACCTTCATTGAAAAGCACAGTAATGGGAAGTTTGGTAGTGGTCTCGTCGTATTGACGACGCTCTTCGCCAAATAAAAGCCCAAAGTCATTGGGTGCCATGTCATTAGCCCAATCTTTAGTGGATTGGTCCTCATTGGGAGGTATGAGTGTGTCTTCACTCATGAGGAAGCAGTCTTGAAATGCTTCGAAGCCTGGCATCAGGATCCCGTTGATTGTGTATGGTTCAGGAAATCCATAGTAGGGATATGGGTCGCCTTCCTGAAGGAATTGCCCATTGAGGGTGAGGGGATAAGGATCCATGTTATGTGTAATGGGTTTGTTAGCCACAAGGGCTCTTTTCTTAGCCATCACTTTTGATATGTAGGCCCTAACTTCTTGCCTTGTGGGCCTGTAGCCCAGCCCGAATAAGTCATTTTTGATCTTCGTGTTCCAAGAGGTTTGAGCTACCTTGGGACGAGGGCCCAAAGTGGTGACTGGGAAGTAGCCTTGCTTTCTCAGTAAGGTGTTCACATTGAGCGTGGGCTCCATTATTTCTATGAAGGTTATCTTCTCAAAACCCCATAACTCCTCGTCTTGCTCATTATGCTCTATCTTTAGGACTGGAGCTTCCTCAATCTGGGCTATCATAGTATCAGCGCAGACCTCCAAGGTGGATCCTACCAAGGATAGCTTCACCTTTTGATGCAGAGTTGAGGCTACAGCATTTAACCCGTGTAACCAGGGCCTTCCCAAGAGTATGTTGAAAATGGCTGGAATGTCGATCACATGAAATTGGACCATTTTCTCGATGGGCCCAATATTAATATTCATGGAGAAGGTACCCAATACGTTTCATTTGGAATTATCGTAGGCTCTTAACCCTTGTGCAGAATACGCGAGGTTGTTGCAGTCTATTTTGAGGTATTCAGCAGTCCTCAAAGGGCATACATTTACAGCCGAGCCATTGTCGACTAAAGTCATGGGGACTTGCCTTTGTTGACAGATTACAGTAAGATAAAGGGCTTTGTTGTGGTGAATACCTTCGGGTGGAAGGTCTTTATCAGAAAAGGTGATGGGCGTGGATGACTTTCCTTGGATTAGGAGGTTGACTACCTCTTCAGGAGTGGCATTTGGAGAAATGGTGGTTGCATTCAAGGCCTCTAGCACGGCCCTTCTATGAGTGATAGAAGTGGTCAACAGTTGCCAAATAGATATATCGGTTTTTCTTCTTTGCAGTTGCTTGAGGATATGTCCCATCATCTTCTTTTGCCACTTCTCTTTGGGCTGGATCCCTATTGGGGATGGCTACAGGCTCTACTAGTTAGATTTGAGATGGATCCATATAAATGTTTTCGGGCCTGAACTGGCGTCCCGATCTGGTGAGATACTTTAGAGCTTTGTCATCTTCTTCCTTCTCATCATCGGAGATATCATACCAGGCTTTGCCGTTAGCTATGTCTTGGACTTCATGAGTCCACACATCTTCTGGATCAGTATGTTACCCATTATCCTCTTCATCACTATCCCAAAGGCCGCAGACGTCTAGTGTGGATCTTGGGCTTGGGTATGGTGGTATGGCCTGTCCAATAGGCGTGATCAAATAGGAGGGATCAAACCCTTCTTTTATGTCAATGGCGAAAGAGTTCCCAATGGGATTGTTGTTGTTGCTGGGTGGTGGTGCATCCTTAGGCAATGGTATTGTGCCATTATCGAACAAGTCTTGGATTTTATCCTTAAGGGTGTAACACTTTTCAGTATCGTGTCCACGCCCCCTATGGTATTTGCAGAATGCAGATTCGTTCCAATATGGTGACCTTTCCTCTACAGGTGGATCGGGAGTAGGCCCAATCGGATGTAGATAGTCTCCCTTGATCAACTTATCCAGAGCCTTGACATAAGTCATCCCGAGGGGAAAATACCTTCTTCAGCGCCTATCAGTTATGGCGTTCACTTCATTTCCTCTACTTGTGGAGGCATGGTTGGTATTAGTGTATTTCTTGTCCTCATATCCACTTGTGTTGTTATTGTAGGTGACCTTGTTCTTCCCTCTTTGGAGTTGGTCATCTTCAATGGCCATGCCCACTTCATTTCATTGGCCATAGGTGGTTATGGGTTGAAACTTCATGTGTTCGCGGTATTCAGATGCCAAATTTTGGACTAGCATGCGGGTTTGATCCCTTTCAGATGGGCAATCAATCATTTCGGCTACCTTAGTCCTCCATCTTCTAATGAAACTAGTGAATCCTTCTTTGTCACCTTCCCTGGTGATGTCGAGTTCTCTTAATGTCATGGGTGGCAAGACATTATCAGCGTATCTTTGAAGGAACAATGTGGATAGATCTTCCCACTTTACCAGCTTTTGAGTGCGCAACTTGAAGAACCAGGCCCTGACAGCAGGATCCAAGGTTTGGGGAAAGAGGTGAACATACAGCTCTTGTTCAATGCCTCTAAGGCCCAATGCACTAGTAAAAGCTCTAATGTGATCTTGTGGATCATCGGTTCCTTTGAACGTGGGAACTTCAGGCATGGAGAACTTGGTGGGCAATTTTCCCTTGAGGTGGGGAGCATAGCCTTCAGAATTGATGATCATGTCGTTGAATGCCCGACTCTTACCTAGGACAGATTGAAGCCTGTTGAGCTTGTCTTGAAGTTCTTGCACCTCTTTAGTGAAGGGTTCGGCCCTTTCCTCATCAGGATTGGGCTCATCATCATTTCTATTAGGGGGATCCAACTTGGCGACACGGTCTTCCATATCATTGAATCTGGCATTCATAGCGACCATTTGGGCTAAAAGGTCATCCATCTTTTGGTCATCGGTTCTCTCGGCGTCTCCAGACATAGCGGACTTATGCGAATTGGATGGTGAGGTCTGAGGTGACAGTGGCAGTGTGTGACGGTAATCGAGCCAAACAGGGCCCACGAACTGTGCTTGTGGTGAAGGTTCGAACGACAACTTGCGGACTAACCTCTTGCTGGACTCGTCTCTCTCCCACTCCCTAGGACCAGGATCTCTACTTCTACCAATTCTGGACATGAAAAGGCTCGTTTAAGAAAATAGAAAATAAATGGGAATCTCCACATAATAATAAAAGTTTTATTTTAAAACAAATGTGGTAAGAGAATCTAGAACTAATCCTCAACATGGTGAAATTTGGGTAAGACGCGATTTTATGTAAATAACATATTCTAATCAATGATCTTTCGACTCTTATTAGAATTATAAATACTCTTGACTTGCATATGGGATAGAACTCCCAAATTTTAGAAAAAGAGAAATATTGCTGACTTGCATATGAAATTAAATTGAACTCTTTTTTTTTTGTGAAAGATCATTGACGGGAATATGTTATTTGCATGCAATCTAATTCTTATGGAAAGGAACGTCTTCCTAACATGGTCACTAGCATCGTCGGAGTTATACAAGGATTCTACTTCCTAAAAAGATAAGATCCTAGACTCTATTTGTAAACTTGAACAAGCAAGCAAAAGGGAAACCTTCCCTAACCAGGACTTAATAAAACAATCCTAAGGGGGGATCTAATCCTAGTATTCTTATGGAAGTTAATCACATAGCAAGAAAACAATTAATAATGTAGCAAATAAAGCAAGTAGCACTTTGATATGGACTATGAGACTTAGTGCAATAGTTTGACACAATCTATGGTTGGATAAGGTAACCCTTGACAGGATGCGTTTTGTCATCTATGGGGTGCATAGTAAGACTAGACGTACCGTTTTACACATCTCGAATGGAAACATGTAAATGCCATGGGGTGGAACACGAATATGTGCAAAGGTAATTCGGACCGAGTGGGTCACTGGCCTAAGTCATAGACAATGCTCCAGGGGTAGATCCTATAATGGTGTGGTGATGTCTTTCGACATCTTGCAAAGATAATGCATGCAATATGAATGATATGGATGCAAAGAGGCAAAGAAAATAAACACGTACGGTAATTGAATCAAATAGCTAAAATTATTGACATGGATAAGTGTTCGAATTACATCCTCTTATTAAGTCCCCAGTGAAGTCGCCACTGTAAGAACCCTCGCCTTTTCGGGCGCTCTTGTTGAAATATTTAATTGGAATTAATGGTTCTTAAATATGTGCCACATGCGATTCAAATTAATTATAAAGAACAATAATTTACAAATAAGAAGCCGCCACCAATTTTTAAGAAAACAATTGGAAACCATCAAAAAGTGCATCCCAATTCCTATTGGGAATTGACTCATGTCCATGGGGACTAAATATTGAGTTCGGGGATGTAGGTACGAAATAAACAAAACGAATCTCATCTAAATCGCCCGTATTAACGACCTCTACTAAGCTTATCCATGTCAAGTATTTATTTATGCTATATGATTCCATGCAAATCTGGTCGTCCAATGATCCTAAATTAACTAGGCGGGTTAAGATCAACCAAATTACCTACGTTATCGCTTTGCACAATTTATATCCAATTCACATGCATACTATTAACAAGCATAAACATGATATAGAATATTAAATAACGCTCCAACCTACCAACTTTGCTAAACGCGCCATGTATTGCATATGCACATTAATAAAACTATCAGTATCTTCAAAAGAATAATAGTAATATTATAAAGGTGCTAACTTTCTGCTAAAATAAACCTAGGAGGCTACTATGTGCATGCAAAAACTATAAAAGATGCAAACTTGCATAAACTAATAAAAAGACATAAACTTTATATTAACTAATCATGCATAATTAGATACAGAATCAAAAGCATGCAAATTTATTCAACCATAATCAAAAGCTAAATAAAACATGATTAATAAACAACAAAACCAGAGATTCAATGAAGAGTTAGGCCCTCAGGATGGTTAACCTGGACGTTCTATTCGAACGGGACTAGTAGAATTGGGATTGCTCGTCGATCTTGGGTGCTAGGTTAGGTGTATTGCTTGCTTGAATCTTCAGAATTCTGAATTTGGCGAAATATGTGCTCTCAATGCAATCAAAATTGTGAACAGACTGACCTCCTGCAAAAGAGGGTGAAAGGGAGTATTTATAGAGTTGGGGGACGGATTTAGGGGCCTAGGGCGAGAAGCCCGTCTTAAAAACTCGGCCCAGTCAAAAATTGGGTTCAGCGGCCACGCGGAGGGCAGCTGGGGCCCGCGGCTGGCCCAATGGCCCCCGCCGTCACGCGCTGGCCACCGAACAGGTCGCGTCAGCCGCTGGACCTGACGGCGCGCGCGTGACTAGGGTTTTCACTTTTTGGTGCTCTGTAAATTACGAAATTGCCCTTGGGCTGGCCCAGGGGGGTCGGGATTGAGCGCTTTTGACCCAAATCTTCGAGACGCGATATCTCTTGATCCAGGAACCTGATTGAGGCAAGGTCAAAGGCATTGGAATCCTTGTAACAAGGCCTATCCAAAGACTGAGGTTTCAAGGAATTTGTTCTAGATTTCCGAGCAATTTCCTTTTCTACCTACGTCAATGTTAATCCATTACCATCATCATCGGGCGTTGCGGTGTCAGGGGATGAGAACCAATTAGGGTGTATACAGTCCCCTAGAGCATTCCCGGGGCCCGGTTGCCCTTTTTGCCCGAAAATTTTTCGGGGACTCAATTATGGCCCTAGGGGACCCCTGGTGCCCC
>CM076154.1:25905000-25912500 GCA_038025085.1 Tetragonia tetragonoides
AAATCTCGATGAAGGGATGTTCGATACCCACTGGCCGGCTAGACAGCTCATCCCGAAGGAGATCACATCCATACGACGTTATACTTTATACCCACCCGTCGGCTAGACGGCTCATCCCGAAGGACATCACATCCATCTGACGTTTATACCCATAAGCCGGCTAGATAGCTCATCTCGAAGGAGATCACATCCATCCGACGTCGGCTCGCTGGCTCATCCCGAAGGAGATCACATCTATCTGACGTCGTCTGGATGGCTCGATCCCGAAGGAGATCACATCAATCCGACATGGATACCCACAAGCCGGCTAGATAGGTCATCCCGAAGGAGATCACATCCATCCGACGTCGGCTCGCTGGCTCATCCCAAAGGAGATCACATCTATCCGACGTCGGCTGGATGGCTTGATCCCAAAGGAGATCACATCAATCCAACATTTATACCCACAAGCCGGCAAGATAGCACATCCCGAAGGAGATCACATCCATCCGACGTCGGCTCGCTGGCTCATCCCGAAGGAGATCACATCTATCCGACGTCGTCTGGATAGGTCGATCCCGAAGGAGATCACATCCGTCCAACATTTATACCCACATCTTAACCGTAAGCCATCGTCGACCTCGACAGCGCCCGAGTGGACGCGACATGACAAAACTCAGCGCTTGAGGAAGTAGGCGCTTCATGCGGCGTCACGTCGCGTCCGTCTCCGGTACCGCCTCCGTCTCCGGCATATGGGGCCGGTGCTTGAGCCGAGGTGTAGTGGGTGTCCGGCTATGATGGTGCACGACTTGACACTCCTCGGCAGCTGGTAGGCGCTTCATGTCGCGTCGCTTGCCTTCCTTCGCCCACAAGCACTCTCTCAAACAACTACCCCTTAAAGAGTCTTATAAGGTTTAGTGGTTCTGACAGGAGTAGACATGGACAGTGCATAACTTTCATACTGGGGTTTTTGAGAGTATGGATAAATATTTTTCAAAAGTCCCACGTCAAACTTTTCAAGTATATTGTTAAGTTACGGAAAAACCTTTTTTTTTTAATTTTTCATAGAAGGTAGCTATTTAATTTAATTTTTAATTTAAAAATAGGCAGAAAAATAGGAAATAAATAGAAATACTATTAGAACAATTAGAAAAAAATTGGGGAATATTTTTGAGACCTCACTTTGATATTAGAAATAATTTTGAGACCTCACTCCTCACTCTTGGGCGGTAGGAAATTCCGGCCCTCTCCCATGCTTTTCGTGTTCCGGCCCTTTACATTGGCATCCCGTAAAAACGCAATTACAAGCCTATCATTAACCAAATAACCAACCCTGGGGGCTTCCCAAATCCCTTAGGGATGTCCCGTGCGATATGGTGTGAAAATATACACCTACGGTCCGGAGCATCTCGGAGGCCAAAAGAACGTGGATTATATCCTTTGATTTTCGGCTCCCCGGGGCACGGGTGTCATTTTTGCCCAAACATCTCCTAGGGATCTCTCATGACCCTATGGGACCCTAGGCGCAGTGGGAGGGTCATCCTTATCCCCGAACTTCGATATCACCCATGTCGCCCTTTTTTGGGCCAAAACATTGGCATCGCGTAAAACCGCCCTTACAAGCCTATCAAGGACCCAGTAACCGATCCTGGGGGCCTCCCACGTCCCCTATGGGTCTCCCGTACGATATGGGGGGAAAATATTAACGTCGAACACTTCGCGTCCGGGGGCCCAAAACACGTCCGGTTGCCGTTTTCGCCCGAATTTTTTTCGAGGGGTCTATTATGGCCGTAGGGGACCCCCGGCGCCCCAGGAGGGTCACCTTGATTCCCGAACTCAGATATCACCCATGTCGCCCATTTTTGGGCCAAAACATTGGCATCGCGTAAAACCGTCCTTAAAAGCCTATCAGGGACCCAATAACCGACCCTAGGGGCCTCCCATGTCCCATAAGGGTCTCCCGTAATGGGCCGAAAACATTAACGTCGAAAACGTTGCGTAAAATGGCCCAGAACACGTCCCCTAGAGCACTCCTGGGGCCCGGTTGCCGTTTTCGCCAGAATTTTTTTCGGGGACTCTATTATGGCCCTAGGGAACCCCCGGTGCCCCGGGAGGTTCTCCTTGATTCCCGAACTCCGATATCACCCAGTTCGCCCGTTTTTGGGCCAAAACATTGGCATCGTGCTGGAATACTCATTTTGCTGGTCAAGGCAGTATACTAGTGTCACGGATCATGCAACAGGTTCAGCAAGTTGTCAGAATCAGAATCCAACAATGCAGTAACAGCAAGAGGAAGATTACCAGCAGGGATAAGAGATGGATAGGGGAGATATAGTCTGAAGTGAACTGGATCAGACCATGCAGCAGAGCCAGCAAACAGTCTAAGACTGTGTATGATGCAGTACAACAGCTGCAACAGAAAATCAGAATACATCAGGTTTTCAGCAGAGAGGTTCTGCAAGGCATGAGAACCTGTGCAGAAATACAGGCAACAGGTTTTAGCAGGGAATCAATAGCAGTTTGCTGAAGCTAGGCAGAGTGAGGAAGAAACAGAATCCAGCAGATCAGGAAGGCTAGAAGAAGTTGTAATAATTTAGCTTATTATGTTTTTGTATTTTGCTGTAAGTCATAAATGATTTTGTATTTTGTTGTGTTTACAAAAATGGTGAACTACTGTTTGTAGTGAGTTGCTCCAGGTTGACTCTAGGTTTGTAAGGTAGTAAAGGGATGTAGAAAAAAGGAACCCTACCTAGTAGGTGGCCTTGGATCTGCATTGCCCATGGGCTGTAAACTTGTTACATTACAGCTAGCAATAATACAATTTCTGACTTGCACCAAAAAAAACAAAAAAAAACATTGGCATCGCATAAAACCGCCCTTACAAGCCTATCAGGGACCCAATAACCGACCCTAGTGGCCTCCCACGTCCCATAGGGGTCTCTCGTACGATATGGGCCAAAAATATTAACGTCGAAAACTTTGCGTAAAATGGCCCAGAACACGTCCCCTAGAGCATTCCCTGGGCCCGGTTAACGTTTTAGCCCGAAATTTTTTCGGGGACTCTATTATTGCCGTAGGGGACCCCCGTTGCCCCGGGAGGGTCACCATGATTCCCGAACTCAGATGTCACCCATGTCGCCATTTTTTGGGCCAAAACATTTGCATCACGTAAAACTGCCCTTACATGCCTATCTGGGACCGAAAAACCGACCCTAGGGGCCTCCCATGTCCCATAGGGGTTTCACGTACCATATGGGCCGAAAATATTAACGTCCAAAACTTTGCGTAAAATGGCCCAGAACACGTCCCCTAGAGCTTTCCCGGGGCCCAATTGCCGTTTTCGCCCAAAATTTTTTCGGGGACTCTATTATGGCCCTAGGGGACCCCCGGTGCCCCGGGAGGGTCACCTTGATTCTCGAACTCAGATATCACCCATGTCGCCCGTTTTTGGGCCAAAACATTGCCATCACGTAAAACCGCCTTTACAAGCCTATCAGGGACCCAATAACTGATCCTAGGGGCCTCCTATGTCCCATAGGGGTCTCCCGTACGATATGGGCCAAAAAATAATAACGTCGAAAACTTTTCGTAAAATGGCCCAGAACACTTCCCTTAGAGCATTCCCGGGGCCCGGTTGCCGTTTTCTCCCGAAATTTTTTCGGGGACTCTATTATCGCCCTTGGGGAACCCCGGTGCCCTGGGAGGGTCACCTTGTTTCCCGAACTCAGATATCACCCATGTCCCCCGTTTTTTGGGCCAAAACATTGGCATCGCGTAAAACCGCCCTTACAACCCTATCAGGGACCCAATAACCGACCCTATAGGACTCCCATGTCCCATAGGGGTCTCCTGTACGATATGGGCCGAAAATATTAACGTCGTACACATTGCGTAAAATGGCCCAAAACACGTCCCCTACAGCATGCCCGGGGCATGGGTGCTCACGGGACCCGGTCATAGTGATGCGTCGTTAGGTCATGGTGTTGCAACGCATGGGTCATGTTGATGCATCGTGTTGCATCGCAAGGGTCATGGTGGTGCATCGTGTTGCATCGCATGGGTCATGGTGGTGCATCGTGTTTCATCGCATGGGTCATGGTGCTGCATCGTGTTGCATCGCATGGGTCATGGTGCTGCATCGTGTTGCATCGCATGGGTCATGGTGCTGCATCGTGTTGCATCGCATGGGTCATGGTGCTGCATCGTGTTGTATCGGATGGGTCATGGTGCTGCATCGTGTTGCATCGCATGGGTCATGGTGCTGCATCGTGTTGCATCGCATGGGTCATGGTGTTGCATCGTGTTACCTCTTGATGCAATGCATGGGTCATGGTGTTGCAACGCATGGTTCATGATGCTGCAACGCATGGGTCATGGTGCTGCAACGCATGGGACAAGGTGCTGCAACGCATGGGTCATGGTGGTGCAACGCCATGGGTCATGGGACATGGGTCATGGTGTTGCGTCATGGGACATGGGACAAGGTGCTGCGTCATGGGACATGGGACATGGGACAAGGTGCTGCGTCATGGGACATGAGTCATGGTGTTGCGTCATGGGACATGCGACAAGGTGCTGCGTCATGGGACATGAGTCATGGTGTTGCGTCATGGGACATGCGACAAGGTGCTGCGTCATGGGACATGGGACATGGGACAAGGTGCTGCGTCATGGGACATGGGACATGGGTCATGGTGTTGCGTCATGGGACATGGGACAAGGTGCTACGTCATGGGACATGGGACAAGGTGCTGCGTCATGGGACATGGGACATGGGACAAGGTGCTGCGTCATGGGACAAGGTGCTGCGTCATGTGACAAGGTGCTTCGTCATAGGACATGGGATAAGGTGCTGCAGCGTCATGGGACAAGGGTGCTGCAGTGCAACCGGCCAAGGTTTTCATACTTAGCGCCTCTAGGACATGTTCTTCATTTTTTATTTTTCACACAAGTTAGCTATTTAAATTAATTTTTAATTATAAAATAGGCTGAAAAATAGGAAATAAATAGAAATAATATCAGAAAAATTACAAAAAAATTGGGAAATATTTTTGAGACCTCACTTTAATATTAAAATAAATTTTGAGACCTCACTCTCACTCTTGGGGGGTAGGAAATTCCGACCCTCTCCCAAGCTTTTCGTGTTCCGGCCCTTACATTGGCATCCCGTAAAAACGCAATTACAAACCTATCATGGACCAAATAACCAACCCTGGGGGCTTCCCATATCCCTTAGTGATGTCGCGTGCCATATGGTCTGAAAATATACACCTACGGTCCGGAGCATCTCGGAAGCCAAAAAAACGTGGATTGTATCCTTTGATTTTCGGCTTCCCGGGGCCCAGGTGTCATTTTTGCCCAAACATCTCCTAGGGGTCTATCATGACCCTAGGGGACCCTAGGCGCTGGGGGAGGGTCATCCTTATCCCCGAACTCCGATATCACCCATGTCGCCCGTTTTTGGGCCAAAACATTGGCACCAAAAAAAACATTGGCATCGCGTAAAACCGCCCTTACAAGCCTATCAAGGACCAAGTAACCGATCCTGGGGGCTCCCACGTCCCCTATGGGTCTCCCATACGATATGGGGCGAAAATATTAACGTCGAAAACTTTGCGTCCGTGGGCCCAAAACACGTCCCCTATAACATTCCCGGGGCCCGGTTGCCGTTTTCGCCCGAAATTTTTTCGAGGGCTCTATTATTGTCCTAGGGGACCCCCGGTGCCCCGGGAGGGGCACCTTGATTCCTGCACTCAGATATCACCCATGTCGCCCGTTTTTGGGCCAAAACAATTGCATTGCGTAAACCGCCCTTACAAGCCTATCAGGAACCCAATAACCGGCCCTAGGGACCTCCCACGTCCCATAGGGGTCTCCCGTACGATATGGGCCGAAAATATTAACGTCGAAAACTTTAAATGGCCCAGAACACGTCCCTAAGAGCATTCCAGGGGCCTGGTTGCCGTTTTCGCCGGGATCTTTTTCGGGGACTCCATTATGGCCATAGGGGACCCCCGGTGCCCCAAGAGGGTCACCTTGATTCCCGGACTCAGATATCACTGATGTCGTCCGTTTTTTGGCCAAAACATTGGCATGGCTTAAAACCGCCCTTACAAGCCTATCAGGGACCCAATAACCGACCCTAGGGGCCTCCCATGTCCCATTGGGGTCTCGTGTAGGATATGGGCCGAAAATATTAACGTCCTAAACTTTGCGAAAAATGGCCCAGAACACGTCCCCTAGAGCATTCCCGGGGCCCTATTGTCGTTTTCGCCCGAAATTTTTTCGGGGACTCTATTATGGCCCTAGGGGACCACCGGTGCCCCGGGAGGGGCACCTTGATTCTCCAACTCAGATATCACCCATGTCGCCCGTTTTTGGGCCAAAACATTGCCATCACGTAAAACCGCCTATACAAGCCTATCAGGAACCCAATAACTGACCCTAGGGGCCTCCCATGTCCCATAGGGGTCTCGCGTATGATATGGGCCGAAAATATTAACGTCGAAAACTTTGCGTAAAATGGCCCAGAACACGTTCCCTAGAGCATTCCCGGGGCCCAGTTGCCATTTTCACCCGAAAATTTTTCGGGGACTCTATTATGGCCCTAGGGGACCCCCGGTGGCCCAGGAGGGTCACCTTCATTCGCGAACTCAGATATCACTCATGTCGCCATTTTTTGGGCCAAAACATTTGCATCGCGTAAAACCGCCCTTACAAGCCTATCAGGGACCCAATAACCGACCCTAGGGACCTCCCATGTCCCATAGGGGTCTCCCGTACGATATGGGCCGAAAAATATTAACGTCGAAAACTTTGCGTAAAATGGCCCAGAACACGTCCCCTAGAGCATTCCCGGGGCCCGGTTGCCGTTTTCGCCCGAAATGTTGTCGGGGACTCTATTATAGCCCTAGGGGACCGCCGGTGCCCCGGGAGGGTCACCTTGATTCCCGAACTCAGATATCACCCATGTCGCCCGTTTTTGGGCCAAAACAATGGCATCGCGTAAAACCGCCCTTACAACCCTATCAGGGACCCAATAACCGACCCTAAGGGCCTCCCCCGTCCCATAGGGCTCTCCCTTATGATATGGGTCGAAAATATTAACGTCGAAAACTTTCCGTAAAATGGCCCAAAACATGTCCCCTAGAGCATTCCCGGGGCCCGGTTGCCGTTTTCGCCCGAAATTTTGTCGGCAACTCTATTATGGCCCTGGGGGACCCCCGGTGCCCCGGGAGGGTCACCTTGATTCCCGAACTCAGATATTACCCATGTCGCCCGTTTTTGGGGAATCATTGGCATCGCGTAAAACCGCCCTTACAAGCCTATCAGGGACCCAATCATCGACCCTAAGGGCCTCCCACGTCCCATAGGGGTCTCCTGTACGATATTGGGCCGAAAATATTAACGTCAAAAACTTTGCGTAAAATGGCCCAGAACACGTCCCCTAGAGCATTCCCGGGGCACGGTTGCCATTTTCGCCCGAAATTTTTTCAGGGTCTCTATTATGGCCCTAGGGGA
>CM076154.1:25927500-25960000 GCA_038025085.1 Tetragonia tetragonoides
TGCCCCGCGAGGGCACCTTGATTCCCGAACACAGATATCACCCATGTCGCCCGTTTTTGGGCCAAAAGATTGGCATCGCGTAAAACCGCCCTTACAAGCCTATCAGGGACCCAATAACCAACCCTAGGGGCCTCCAATGTCCCATAGGAGTCTCCCGTACGATATGGGCCGAAAATATTAACGTCGAAAACTTTGCGTAAAATGGCCCAGAACACGTCCCCTAGAGCATTGCCGGGGCCCGGTTGCCATTTTCGCCCGAAATTTTTTCAGGAACTCTATTATGGCCCTAGGGGACCCTCGGTAACCCGGGAGGGTCACCTTGATTCACAAACTCAGATATCACCCATGTCGCCCGTTTTTGGGCCAAAACATTGGCATCCCGTAAAACCACCCTTACAAGCCTATTAGGAACCCAATAACCGACCCTAGAGGCCTCCCACGTCCCAAAGGGGTCTCTCGTACGATATGGGCCAAAAATATTAACGTCGAAAACTTTGCGTAAGATGGCCCAGCACACGTCAACTAGAGCATTCCCGGGGCCCGGTTGCCGTTTTCGCTCGAAATTTTTTCGGGGTCTCTATTATGACCCTAAGGGACCCCCGGTGCCCCAGGAGGGTCACCTTGATTCTTGAACTCAGATATCACCCATGTCGCCCGTTTTTGGGCCAAAACATTGACATCGCGCGCATCTCTCTCTCATCGCGCGGTTTCTGTCTCTAAAAATGCTCTCTTCTCTCACCTCTACACCGCGCATCCACCATTGATGAAGCTGTGAGTTCTCAATGGGGAAGAAAGAAAAGGCAAGAAGAGGGACAGAAAAGCAAGGCGATAGTCTGGAAATCTCAGCTCCACCATGTCTGACCAAAATAGTGAATCAAAAACAAAGCTCGAGCAAGAATCCCAAAAACCTAGATTGCGTAATGCGCAATTTAAACGATCAAGTGGAGGCACCTGAGGTGATGACACCTGAAATGCAAACTCAAACAGTGCAGCAAATGGAGCTAGCTAGAGAGAAAATCAACACTTGGCTCTCGAAAATGAAGGAGAAGACAAGTGCTCAGCTCTCGTCCGAGGATGAAAAAGAAGAGGCAGAACAGACCATTTAGCAAGATAATGCAAACATTGGTAAGGCCTCTGCTTGGGATAAATTTTACATATCTAAGCTAAAAAATGCTGGGTTTAAGCTTGATTTTATTGCGCCTGTTATGCATGATGGGAAACCAGTAGGGGAAATTAACCTTAAAGACATTGAATCTGAAATAAACTACTGGAATAAAGCTGTAGTCTGCTATGTCATGGGTTCTAGACCACCAATTACAGTATTTAGTGGATTCCTAAGAAGAATTTGGGCAAAAAAAGGGATGAACAAAATTGCTATGATGAAAAATGGATTGGTGCTGGTTCGATTTGATTCATTGGAGCAGAGAGATGCTGTAATCCAGGAAGGAGTGTACCATTTTGACAACAAACCAATGATAGTTAGAGCTTGGTCTGAAAATGTGGATTATGCACAAGAGGAATTAACCTCGGTTCCTATATGGGTGAAATTCCCAAGATTAAATGTGAAGTATTGGAATGCTACAGGGTTAAGCAAAATTGCAAGCCTTGTTGGTAGACCTATGATGGCATATAGGAATACTGAACTCAAGGTAGGAATTCACTATGCAAGGGTGCTAATTGAAGTGAAAATTGATGATGTATACCCTGATAAAGTAAATTTCAAGAATGAAAAGGGGAATATTGTTGAGCAGGAGGTTGAATATGACTGGAAACCAATCATATGCACCCACTGTAAACAGCATGGACATGGAGAAACTGATTGCAGGAAGAAGCTTGCTGCTGCAGCTCCTGTGGTACAACCTGTGCCTGGGCAGAATAGGCCACCACCACCAGCAAACCCTAGAAACCAGCAATGGCAGAATGCAGGGAGAGGAAGAGGCAGAGCAGGGAATGCAGGGAGGGGGCTGAGAGCAGGGAGAGGGATTTACAGACAAGTTCAACAACAGCCACAGACACAGAATGCATTTGAATTATTGCAAGATAAAGAAGTGCAGGAAGGGCAGGAAACTCAAGGAGAAATTGCAGAACCAGCAGCAAAGGAGGATCTGATAATTGGTAAGGTGCCAACACATGACAAGTCTCCTATCTTGACTAATAGTCATGGATAGGATCCTTATATGGAATGTGAGAGGCCTAAATGGCCCTAATAAACAAAAAGATGTTAGGCTTTTCTACAAGGAGAATAAATATGGATTGGTGGTTTTGTTAGAAACTAAAATTAGGTTAATTAATTTGGAAAAATGTAAGGAAAATTTCATGCCAGGGTGGGAATTATATAGCAACCATAACAATCATAGATTGGGCAGAATCTTGATTAGATGGTTACCAAATTATTTCCATGTTGTTGTGATATTTTCATCTGTGCAAATGGTGACTTGTAAAGTAATTAATATTATGGAAAAAAAAGAGTTTGTGGTGAGCTTTGTGTATGGGCTGAATGAAAAGGAGGAAAGGAAGCAACTGTGGCAGGATCTTACTGCTTACTCACTGAACTGCAATATACCCTGGATTGTTGGGGGGGATTTCAACAATGTGCTACTACCTGGTAATAGACAAGGAGGAGCCCTAGTCACCTATGCTGAAATACAAGACTTTAAAGACTGTTTAGAGGAGTGCAAACTTACAGAACTGAGCTGGTCTGGATGTCAATTCACTTGGAACAACAGGCATGAGAGGGGAGGGAGAGTATATTCTAAAATTGATTGGGTTTTTGCCAATAGTCTCTGGATTCAGGAATTTGATCAGTGTGATCTAAAATTCCATCCAGAGGATGTGTCTGATCACTCTCCAATCTGTTTAACCCTGCACAAAGAACTCACAAAAAATAGAAATACCCCATTTAGATACTTCAACATGTGGAGCCTCCACTCTGAATTTCAAGCAATGGTGCAGCAAGCTTGGAATCTCAGAACACAAGGCACAAAAATGTTCAGAGTTGACCAGAAACTGAAAAAAGTGAGAGTAGTGCTGAAAAAGCTAAATAGTGAGGAATTTAGTGGGATCCTAACTCAAACTGAGATAGCAAGAACCACAATAAACCAAGCACAGAAAGCAGCAAACCAGGACCCTCTAAATGAGACAATACAGCAGGAGGAAGTGCAAGCCAGAAAGAGGTACAATGAGGTGAATTTGGCAGCTGAGAACTTCCTGCAACAAAAGAGTAAGGCAAAATGGATCCAATTAGGGGATGGAAATACTCAATTCTTTCATGCAGTTATGAAGCAAAGAAGACAGCAACACAGAGTACATTCCATCAAGACTCAGGAGGGAACCCTTTTAGAAGAACAGAACTTGATTGTGGAGGAACTTGTGGGATTTTACAGAGAAATGCTAGGAGTATCAGGAACCAGAACCATTGCAGCAGAAAATAGCTTCTTTTCAGTAGGACACAGACTAGACATACACCAACAGATGACCCTGAATGCCCCTGTGACTGCTGAAGAAGTCAAAAGAGCAATGTTTGAAATTGACTGTAACCAAAGTCCAGGCCCTGATGGTTTTGGATCAGGGTTTTTTAAAGAAGCCTGGCCTACTGTGGGGCAGGAAGTGACTGAGGCTATTTGTGATTTTTTTGAGTCATCCAAAATGCTCAAAGAAGTGAATGCAACTAACTTGTGTCTTGTGCAGAAAATACCAAGTCCTGAAAAGGCTTCTGATTATAGACCCATAGCCTGCTGCAACACTATATACAAGTGCATATCCAGGATTCTATGTGGAAGACTGGCAAGAGTGCTTCCTGAGCTAATTTCTATGAATCAGGGAGCTTTTGTGGCACAGAGATCTATAGTCCACAACATCATGATCTGTCAGGATCTAATCAAGCACTATAATAGGAAGCAATCCTCTCATAGATGTCTGATGAAGATTGACATCAGGAAAGCTTATGACACAGTTCACTGGGGTTTTATCAAGGAAATGCTCCAAGAATATGGATTCCCACTGAAGTTTAGCGGATGGATACTGGAATGTATCCGAACAGCTAGCTTTAGCATCAACCTGAATGGGGAAGTCCATGGATACTTTACTGCAAAGCGTGGCATTAGACAAGTAGACCCAATCTCTCCATTAATCTTTGTCTTGGTTATGGAATACTTGTCAAGAATCTTAAAGATAGCTTGCGTGGACAATAGTTTCAGCTGGCACCCTATGTGCAAAGAGCTTGCACTAAGTCACCTTTGCTTTGCTGATGATCTGATGTGCTTCTGCAAAGCTACACCTGACTCTGTGAGTATCCTAATGGACTGCATGAATTACTTTTCACAAGCTACAGGATTATTTGCAAACCAGGAAAAATCAAACATGTATGTGGCAGGGGTTAGTGAACAAGAGAAAAATGAGCTGCTGTCTCTCTCAGGGTTCCAGGAGGGTGCACTGCCAATGAAATACCTAGGTGTCCCACTATCCCCATCAAAATGGAGTAAAATGGACTGTGAGTGCTTGGTGGACAAAATGACAAAAAAACTTCATATTTGGGCTTCCAGAAACCTCTCATATGCAGGAAGGGCACAATTAATAAATTCTGTATTATTATCTATACATGTATACTGGTCAAGCATCTTTGTCATGCCTGCTGGGGTACTGAAAAGCATAGAGCAAAAATGCAGATTCTTTTTATGGGGAACTACTGACCAAAAGCACAAAACAAGCCTGGTTGCTTGGGATGTAGTCTGCAGACCAAGGAAAAATGGGGGCATAAATATTAAACATTGCAAATGGTTTAATATATCCCTAAATGGGGAAGCACATATGGGATTTAGCCACAAAAAAAGTCACATTGTGGGTGAAGTGGATTAATGGGGTGTACTTGAAAGGAAGTAATTTTTGGAACTACTCTACTGTGTGGGGAGCTAGTTGGTACTGGACAAAACTCAACAAGATCAAAAGCCACTTCCAGGGACACTATACAACCAGAGGAGTGTGGAGGGAAACTCAAAATGGAATATACTCTGTTGCTAGTGGATACAGGGTATTGTTGGGGAATCTGCCAAAATCCAGACATTCTGACCTGATATGGGGGAAGATAACTGTACCTAGGCACAGCTTCTGCTTATGGTTGGTTCAAATGGGAAGACTATTGACCAAGGATAGACTGCAGAGAATGGGTTTCCTTAATGGAGACACCATGTGCTACCTGTGCAAAAAGGAGACAGAGAACCATAACCATTTGTTTTTTAGCTGCAATGTTTCAACAGAGGCACTGAACCAGGTAAAAACATGGCTGCAAATATCAGCAAGAGCAAACACAACCCAGGGAATGCTCAACTGGGTTAGCAGACAGAAATGCTCGAGATTCAGGAAAGAAGTGTATGCAGCAGGAATAGCAGCAAATGTGCACTGGGTGTGGAGGATCAGGAACCTGATGTGCTTTGAGAGGACCAGAATGCCAATATCACGGGTTTTGCAGCAGATACAGCTAACAATCAGAGTCAGAATGCACCAATGCAGTAGCAACAGGAAGCTGAACAGCATGGATAAAAGATGGATAAGAAATCTGTGAAAATCCAACTGAATTTGTAGGTGCAGTAATTCACACAGCAAATGTTGCAGAAGATATTCCAGAATAAATTGGTAGAAGCAAAACAGAAAGAGAAAGTGGCAGAAATCAAGTAGATCAGAAAGATTAGAGCATCAGTGCAGATTCTGAATCTGATGTCAACAGAGAGGAATTCAGACAGCAGGGGCAGCAGGGGAACAGAAGCAGGTGTGGGTGAAGCTGGGCAGAGTGTGGAAGGAAACAGAATACAGCAGGAATTCAGGATCAGATTACCACCAGGGTTGCAGCAGAAAATCCAGCAGATATGCAAGACATAAAGCACCTGTGCAGGAATTCAGGCAGCAGGGGTAAGCAGGTACTCAGCAGCAGGTTGATGAAGCAAGGCAGAATGAGGAAGGAATAAGATTCCAGCAGATCTGAAAAACTAGAAGAAGCTGTAATAATTTTTGTAAAATGTTATGTTTACAGAGATGGTGAACCACTGCCCGTAGTGAGTTGCACCAAATTGAAGGTTTGTAAGGTAGTTAAGGGATGTAGTAAAAAGGAACCCTACCTAGTAGGTGGCCTTCGATCTGCATTGCCTAAGGATTGTAATCTTGTTACATTACAATAAGCAATAATACAATTTTGGACTTGCACGAAAAAAACATTGACATCGCGTAAAACCGCCCTTACAAGCCTATCAGGGACCCAATAACCGACCCTAGGGGCCTCCCATGTCCACTAGGGGTCTCCCGTACGATATGGGCCGAAAATATTAACGTCGAAAACTTTGCGTAAAATATCCCAGAGCACGTCCCTTAGATCATTCCCGGGGCCCGGTTGCCATTTTCGCCCGAAATTTTTTCGTGGACTGTATTATGGCCCTAGGGGACTCCCGGTGCCCCGGGAGAGCACCTTGATTCCCGAACTCATATATCACCCATGTCGCCCGTTTTTGGTCCAAAACATTGGCATCGCATAAAATCGCCCTTACAAGCCTATCAGGGACCCAATAACCAACCCTAGGGGCCTCCCACGTCCCATAGGGGTCTCCCGCACGATATGGGCCGAAAATATTACCGTCGAAAACTTTGCGTACAATGGCCCAGAACACGTCCCCTAGAGCATTCGGGGGGCCCGGTTGCTGTTTTCGCCCAAAATGTTTTTGGGGACTCTATTATGGCCCTAGGGGACCCCCGGTGCCCGGGAGGGGCACCTGGTTTCCCGAACTCAGATATCACCCATGTCGCCCGTTTTTTGGCCAAAACATTGGCATTGCGTAAAACCGCCCTTACAAGCCTATCAGGGACCCAATAACTGACCCTAGGGGCCTCCCATGTCCCATAGGGGTCTCCCGTACGATATGGGCCGAAAATATTAACGTCGAAAACTTTGCGTAAAATGGCCCAATACACGTCCCCTAGAGCATTACCGGGGCCCGGTTGCCGTTTTCGCTCGAAATTTTTTCAAGGACTCTATTATGGCCCTAGGGGACCCCAGGTGCCCCGGGAGGATCACCTTGATTCATGAACTCAGATATCACCCATGTCGCCCGTTTTTGGGTCAAAATATTGGCATCGCGTAAAACCGTCCTTACAAGCCTGTCAGGGACCCAATAACCGACCCTAGATGCCTCCCACGTCCTATAGGGGTCTCCCGTACCATATGGGCCAAAAATATTAACGTTGAAAACTTTGCGTAAAATGGCCCAGAACACGTCAACTAGAGCATTCCCGGGGCCCAGTTGCCGTTTTCGCCCGAAATGTTTTTGGGGACTCTGTTATGGCCCTAGGGGACCCTCGGTGCCCCGTGAGGGTCACCTTGATTCTTGAACTCAGATATCACCCATGTCGCCCATTTTTGGGCCAAAACATTAACATTGCGTAAAACCGCCCATACAAGCCTATCAGGGACCCAGTAACCGACCCTAGGGGCTTCCCATGTCCCCTAGGGGTCTCCCGTACGATATGGGCCGAAAATATTAACGTCGAAAACTTTGTGTAAAATGGCCCAAAAGACGTCCCTTAGAGCATTCCGGGAGCCCGATTGTCGTTTTCGCCCGAAATTTTTTCTAGGACTCTATTATGGCCCTAGGGGACCCCCGGTGCCCCGGGAGGGGCACCTTGATTCACAACCTCAGATATCACTCATGTCGCCCGTTTTTGGGCCAAAACATTGGCATCGCGTAAAACCTCCCTTACAAGCCTATCAGGGACCCAATAACCGACCCTAGAGGCCTCCCACGTCCCATAGGGCTCTCCCGTACGATATGGGGCAAAAATATTAACGTCTAAAACATTGCGTAAAATGGCCCAGAACAAGCCAACAAGAGCATTCCCAGGGCCCGGTTGCCGTTTTCGCCCGAAATTTTTTCGGGGAATCTATTATGGCCCTAGGGGACCCCAGGTGCCCCGGGAGGGTCACCTTGATTCTTGAACTCAAATATCACCCATGTCGCCCGTTATTGGGCCAATACATTGCCATTGCGTAAAACCGCCCTTACAAGCCTATCAGGGACCCAATAACCAACCCTAGGGACCTCCCATGTCCCATAGGGGTCTCCCGTACAATATGGGCCGAAAATATTAACATCGAAAACTTTGCGTAAAATGGCCCAGAATACGTCCCCTAGAGCATTCCCAGGGCTCGGCTGTCGTTTTCGCCCAAAATTTTTTCAGGGACTCTATTATGGCCCTAAGAGACCCCCGGTGCCCTGGCAGGGTCACCTTGATTCCCAAACTCAGATATCACCCGTGTTGCCCGTTTTTGGGCCAAAACATTGGCATCGCGTAAAACCGCCCTTACAAGCCTATCAGGGACCCAATAACCGACCCTAGGGCCCTCCCACGTCCCATAGGGGTCTCACGCACGATATGGGCCGAAAAAATTAACGTCGAAAACTTTGTGTAAAATGGCCCAGAACAAGTCCCCTAGAGCATTCCCGGGCCCCAGTTGCCGTTTTCGCCCGAAATTTTTTCGGGGACTCTATTATGGCCCTAGGGGACCCCCGGTGCCCTGGGAGGGTCACCTTGATTCCCGAACTCAAATATCACCCATGTCGCCCGTTTTTGGGACAAAACATTGGCATCGCGTAAAACCGCCCTTAAAAGCCTATCAAGGACCCAATACCGACCCTAGGGGCCTCCCACGTTCCATAGGGGTCTCCCGTACGATATGGGCCGAAAATATTAACGTTGAAAACATTGCGTAAAATGGCCCAGAACACGTCCCCTAGAGCATTCCCGGGGCCCGGTTGCCGTTTTTTCCCGAAACGTTTTCGGGGACTCTATTATGGCCCTAGGGGGCCCCCAGTGCCTAGGGAGGGTCACCTTGATTCACGAACTCAGATATCACCCGTGTTGCCCGTTTTTGGGCCAAAACATTGGCATCGCGTAAAACCGCCCTTACAAGCCTATCAGGGACCCAATAACCGACCCTAGGGCCCTCCCACGTCCCATAGGGGTCTCACGCACGATATGGGCCGAAAAAATTAACGTCGAAAACTTTGTGTAAAATGGCCCAGAACACGTCCCCTAGAGCATTCCCGGGCCCCAGTTGCCGTTTTCGCCCGAAATTTTTTCGGGGACTCTATTATGGCCCTAGGGGACCCCCGGTGCCCTGGGAGGGTCACCTTGATTCCCGAACTCAAATATCACCCATGTCGCCCGTTTTTGGGCCAAAACATTGGCATCGCGTAAAATCGCCCTTACAAGCCTATCAGGGACCCAATAACCGACCCTAGGGACCTCCCATGTCCCATAGGGGTCTCCCGCACGATATGGGCCGAAAATATTAGCGTCGTAAACATTGCGTAAAATGGCCCAGAACACGTCCCCTAGAGCATTCCCGGGGCCCGGTTGTCGTTTTCGCCCAAAATATTTTCGTGGACTCTATTATGGCCCTAGGGGACCCCCGGTGCCCCGGGAGGGTCACCATGATTCCCGAACTCAGATATCACCCATGTCGCCCGTTTTTGGGCCAAAACATTGACATTGCTTAAAACCGCCCTTACAAGCCTATCGAGGACCCAATAACCGACCCTAGGAGCCTCCCATGTCCTACAGGTGTCTCCTGTACGATATGGGACGAAAATATTACCGTCGAAAACATTGCGTAAAATGGCCCAAAACACGTCCCCTAGAGCATTCCCGGGGCCCGGTTGTCGTTTTCGCCCAAAATGTTTTCGTGGACTCTATTATGGCCCGACCCCCGGTGCCCGGGGAGGGTCACCTTTATTCCCGAACTCATATATCACCCATGTCGCCAGTTTTTAGGACAAAACATTTGCATTGCGTAAAACCGTCCTTACAAGCCTATCAGGGACCAAATAACCGACCCTAGGGGCCTCCCATATCCCATAGGGGTCTCCCGTACGATATAGGTCGAAAATATTAAAGTCGAAAACTTTGCGTAAAATGGCCCAGAATACGTCCCCTAGAGCATTCCCGGGGCCCGGTTGCCGGTTTCGCCCGAAATTTTTTCAAGGACTCTGTTATGGCCCTAGGGGACCCCCGGTGCCCCGGGAGGGCACCTCGATTCTTGAACTCCGATATCACCCATGTAGCCCGTTTTTTGGCCAAAACATTGGCATCGCGTACAACCGCCCTTACAAGCCTATCATGGAACCAATAACCGACCCTAGGGGCCTCCACGTCCCATAGGCGTCTCCCGTACGATATCGGCCGAAAATATTAACGTCAAAAACTTTGCGTAATACGGCCCAGAACACGTCCCCTAGAGCATTCCCGGGGCACAATTGCCGTTTTCGCCCAAAATTTTTTCCGGGACTCTATTATGGCCCTAGGGGACCCCCGGTGCCACGGGAGGGTCACCTTGATTCCCGTACTCAGATATCAGCCATGTCGCCTGTTTTTAGAAAAAAACATTGGCATCGCGTAAAACCGGCCTTACAAGCCTATCAGGGACCCAATCACCGACCCTAGGGGCCTCCCAAGTCCCATCGGGGTCTCCCTTACGATATGGGCCAAAAATATAAACGTCGAAAATATTGCATAAAATGGCCCAGAACACGTCCCCTAGAGCATTCCTGGGGCCCGGTTGCCGTTTTTGCCCGAAATTTTTTCGGGTACTCTATTATGGCCCTAGGGGACCCCCGGTGCCCTGGGAGGGTCACCTTGATTCCCGAACTCAGATATCACCCATGTCGCCCGTTTTTAGAAAAAAACATTGGCATCGCGTAAAACCGGCCTTACAAGCCTATCAGGGACCCAATCACCGACCCTAGGGGCCTCCCAAGTCCCATCGGGGTCTCCCGTACGATATGGGCCGAAAATATTAACGTCGAAAACATTGCATAAAATGGCCCAGAACACGTCCCCTAGAGCATTCCTAGGGCCAGGTTGCCGTTTTTGCCCGAAATTTTTTCGGGGACTCTATTATGGCCCTAGGGGGCACCCGGTGCCCCGGGAGGGCCACCTTGATTCACGAACTCAGATATCACCCTTGTCGCCCGTTTTTGGGCCAAAACATTGGCATCGCGTAAAACCGCCCTTACAAGCCTATCAGGGACCCAATAACCGACGCTAGGGGCCTCCAGGTCCCATAGAGGTCTCCCTTACGATATGGGCCGATAATATTAACTTCGAAAACATTGTGTAAAATGGTCCACAACACGTCCCCTAGAGCATTCCCGGGGCCCGGTTGCCGTTTTCGCCCGAAATTTTTTCAGGGTTTGCCCGTTTTTGGGCCAAATCATTTACATCGCGTAAAACTGCCCATACAAGCTTATCAGGGACCCAATAACTGACCCTAGGGGCCTCCTACGTCCCATAGGGGTCTCCCGCACGATATGGGCCGGAAATATTAACGTCGAAAACTTTGCGTAAAATGGCCCAGAACACGTCCCCAAGAGCATTCCCGGTGCCCTGGGAGGGTCACCTTGATTCCCGAACTCAAATATCACCAATGTCGCCCATTTTTGGGCCAAAACATTGGCATCGTGTAAAACCGCCCTTACAAGCCTATCAGGGACCCAATAACCGACCCCAGGGGCCTCCCACGTCCCATTGGGGTCTCCCGCACGATATGGGCCGAAAAAATTAACGTCGAAAACTTTGCGTAAAATGGCCCAGAACACGTCCCCTAGAGCATTCCCGGGGCCCGGTTACCGTTTACGCCCGAAATTTTTTCGGGGACTCTATTATGACCGTAGGGGACCCCCGGTGCTCTGGGAGGGTCACCTTGATTCCCGAACTCAAATATCACCAATGTCGCCCGTTTTTGGGCCAAAACATTGGCATCGGGTAAAACCGCCCTTACAAGCCTATCAGGGACCCAATACCGACCCTAGAGGCCGCCCAAGTCCCATAGGGGTCTCCCGCACGATATGGGCCGGAAATATTAACGTCGAAAACTTTGCGTAAAATGGCCCAGAACACGTCCCCTTGAGCATTCCCTGGGCCCGGTTGACGTTTTCGCCCGAAATTTTTTCGGGGACTCTGTTATGGCCTTAGGGGACCCCCGGTGCCCTGGGAGGGTCACCTTGATTCTTGAACTCAGATATCACCCATGTCGCCCGTTTTTGGGCCAAAAAATTGGCATCGCGTAAAACCGCCCTTACAAGCCTATCAGGGACCCAATACCGATCCTAGGGCCCTCCCACGTCCCATAGGGGTCTCCCGTACGATATAGGCCGAAAATATTAAAGTCGAAAACTTTGCGTAAAATGGCCCAGAATACGTCCCCTAGAGCATTCCCCGGGCCCGGTTGCCGGTTTCGCCCGAAAATTTTTGGTGGACTCTATTATAGCCCTAGGGGACCCCCGGTGCCCCGGGAGGGCACCTCGATTCTTGAACTCAGATATCACCCATGTCGCCCGTTTTTTGGCCAAAACATTGGCATCGCGTACAACCGCCCTTACAAGCCTATCAGGGACCCAATAACCGACCCTAGGGGCCTCCACGTCCCATAGGGGTCTCCCGTATGATATCGGCCGAAAATATTAACGTCAAAAACTTTGCGTAAAATGGCCCAGAACACGTCCCCTAGAGTATTCCCGGGGCCAGGTTGCCGTTTTCGCCCAAAATTTTTTTGGGGACTCTATTATGGCCCTAGGGGACCCCCGGTGCCCCGGGAGGGGCACCTTGATTCCCGAACTCAGATATCACCCATGTCGCCCGTTTTTAGAAAAAAACATTGGCATCGCGTAACACCGGCCTTACAAGCCTATCAGGGACCCAATCACCGACCCTAGGGGCCTCCCAAGTCCCATCGGGGTCTCCCGTACGATATGTGCCGAAAATATTAACGTCGAAAACATTGCATAAAATGGCCCAGAACACGTCCCCTAGAGCATTCCTGGGGCCAGGTTGCCGTTTTTGCCCGAAATTTTTTCGGGGACTCTATTATGGCCCTAGGGGACCCCCGGTGCCCAGGGAGGGTCACCTTGATTCCCGAACTCAGATATCACCCATGTCGGCCGTTTTTGGGCCAAAACATTGGCATCGAGTAAAACCAGCTTTACAAGCCTATCAGGGACCCAATAACCGACCCTAGGGGCCTCCCACGTCCCATAGGGGTCTGCCGTACGATAAGGGCCGAAAATATTAACGTCGAAAACATTGCATAAAATGGCCCAGAACACGTCCCTTAGAGTATTCCCAGGCCCAGTTGCCGTTTTCACCCGAAATTTTTTCGGGGACTCTATAATGGCCCTAGGGGGCTCCCGGTGCTCCAGGAGGGGCACCTTGATTCACGAACTAAGAAATAACCCATGTCGCCCGTTTTTGGGCCAAAACATTAGCATCGGGTAAAACCGCCCTTACAAGCCTATCAGGGACCCAATAACCGACGCTAGGGGCCTCCAGGTCCCATAGAGGTCTCCCTTACGATATCTGTAAAATGGTCCACAACACGTCCCCTAGAGCATTCCCGAGGCCCGGTTGCCGTTTTCGCCCGAAGTTTTTTCACGGTTTGCCAGTTTTTGGGCCAAAACATTGGCATCGCGTAAAACTGCCCATACAAGCTTATCAGGGACCCAATAACTGACCCTAGGGGCCTCCCACGTCCCATAGGGGTCTCCCGCACGATATGGGCCGAAAATATTAACGTCGAAAACTTTGCGTAAAATGGCCCAGAACACGTCCCCTTGAGCATTCCCTGGGCCCGGTTGCCGTTTTCGCCCGAAATTTTTTCGGGGACTCTGTTATGGCCTTAGGGGACCCCCGGTGCACTGGGAGGGTCACCTTGATTCCCGAACTCAAATATCACCAATGTCGCCCGTTTTTGGGCCAAAACATTGGCATCGTGTAAAACCGCCCTTACAAGCCTATCAGGGACCCAATAATCGACCCCAGGGGCCTCTCACATCCCATTGGGGTCTCCCGCACGATATGGGCCGAAAAAATTAACGTCGAAAACTTTGCGTAAAATGGCCCAGAACACGTCCCCTAGAGCATTCCCGGGGCCCGGTTACCGTTTTCGCCCGAAATTTCTTCGGGAACTCTATTATGACCCTAGGGAACCCCCGGTGCCCTGGGAGGGTCACCTTGATTCCCGAACTCAAATATCACCAATGTCGCCCGTTTTTGGGCCAAAACATTGGCATCGCGTAAAACCTCCCTTACAAGCCTATCAGGGACCCAATACCGACCCTAGGGGTCTCCCACGTCCCATAGAGGTCTCCCGAAGGATATAGGCCAAAAATTCTAACGTCGAAAACTTTGCGTAAAATGGCCCAGAATATTTCCCTAGAGCATTCCCGGGGCCCGGTTGCCGTTTTCGCCCGACATTTTTTTGGAGACTCTCTTATGGCCCTAGGGTACCCCCAGTGCCCCGGGAGGGTCACCTTGATTCTTGAACTACGATATCACCCATGTCGCCCGTTTTTGGCCAAAACATTGGCATCGCGTAAAACCGCCCTTACAAGCCTATCAGGGACCCAATACCGATCCTAGGGGCCTCCCACATTCCATAGGGGTCTCCCGTACGATATGGGCCGAAAATATTAATGTCAAAAGCTTTGCGTAACATCGCCCAGAACACGTCCCCTAGAGCATTCCCGGGGCCCGGTTGCCGTTTTTGCCCAAAACGTTTTCGGAGACTCTATTATGGCCCTAGGGGACCCCCGGTGCCCCGGGAGGGCCACCTTGATTAACGAACTCAGATATATCACCCATGTCGCCCGTTTTTGGGCGAAAATATTGGCATCGCGTAAAACCGCCCTTAAAAACCTATCAGGGACCCAAAACCGAACCTATGGGCCTCCCACGTTCCATAGAGGTCTCCCGTACGATATGGGCCGAAAATAATAACGTCGAAAACTTTGCGTAAAATGGCCCAGAACACGTCCCCTCGAGCATTCTCGGGGCACGGTTGCCGTTTTCGCCCGAAATTTTTTCGGGGACTCTATTATGGCCCTAGGGGGCCCCTGCTGCCTCGGGAGCGTCAGCTTGATTCACGAACTCAGATATCACCCATGTCGCTAGTTTTTGGGCCAAAACATTGTCATCGCGTAAAACCGTCCTTACAGGCCTATCAGGGACCCAATAACCGACCCTAGGGGCCTCCACGCCCCATAGGGGTCTCCCGTACGATAAGGGCCAAAAATATTAACGTCAAAAACTTTGCGTAAAATGGCCCAGAACAAGTCCCCTAGAGGATTCCCGGGGCCCCGTTGCCGTTTTCGCCCGAAATGTTTTCGGGTACTCTATTATAACCCTAGGGGACCCCCGGTGCCCTGGGAGGGTCACCTTGATTCACGAACTCAGATATCACCCATGTCGCCCGATTTTAGGCCAAAACATTGGCATCGCATAAAATCGTCCTTACAAGCCTATCAGTGACCCAATAACCGACCCTAGAGGCCTCCCATGTCCCATAGTGGTCTCCCGTTCAATTTGGGCCGAAAATATTAACGTCGAATACTTTGCGTCAAAATGGCCCAGAATACGTCCCTTAGAGCATTCCCGGGGCCCGGTTGCCGTTTTCGCCCGAAATTTTTTCGGCGACTCTGTCATTGACCTAGGGGACCCCCGGTGCTCCGGTAGGGGCGCCTTGATTCTTGAACTCAGATAACACCCATGTCGCCCAATTTAGAAAAAAACATTGGCATCGCGTAAAACCGCCCTTACAAGCCTATCAGGGACCCAATCACCGACCCTAGGGGCCTCCCAAGTCCCATCGGGGTCTCCCGTACGATATGGGCCGAAAATATTAACGTCGAAATCATTGCTTAAAATGGCCCAGAACACGTCCCCTAACGCATTCTCGGAGCCGGGGTGCCGTTTTCGCGCGAAATTTTTTCGGGGACTCGATTATGGCCCTAGGGGACGCCCGGTGCCCTGGGAGGGGCACCTTGATTCCCAATCTCAGATATCACCCATGTCGCCAGTTTTTAGAAAAAAACATTGGCATCGCGTAAAACCGGCCTTACAATCCTATCAGGGACCTAATCACCGACCCTAGGGGCCTCCCAAGTCCCATCGGGGTCTCCCGTACGATATGGGCCGAAAATATTAAAGTCGAAAACACTGCATAAAATGGCCCAGAACACGTCCATTAGAGCATTCCCGGAGCCCGGTGGCCGTTTTTGCCCGAAATTTTTTCGAGGGCTCTATTATGGCCCTAGGGGACCCCCGATGCCCCGGGAGGGTCACCTTGATTCTCGAACTCAGATATCACCCATGTCGCCCGATTTTTGGGCCAAAACATTGGCATAGCGTAAAACCGCCCTTACAAGCCTATCAGGGACCCAATAACCGACCCTAGAGGCCTCCCACGTCCCATAGGGGTCTCCCGCACGATATGGGCTGAAAATATTAACGTCGAAAACTTTGTGTAAAATTGCCTAGAACACGTCCCCTAGAGCATTCCCGGGGCCCGGTTGCCGTTTTCGCCCGAAATTTTTTCGTGGACTCTATTATGGCCGTAGGGGACCGCCGGTGCCCCGAGAGGGCACCTTGATTCCCGAACTCAAATATCACCCATATCGCCCGTTTTTGGGCCAAAACATTGGCATCGCGTAAAACCGCCCTTACAAGCATATCAGGGACCCAATAACCGACCCTAGGGGCCTCCCACGTTCCATTGGGGTCTTCCGCACGATATGGGCCAAAAATATTAACGTCGAAAACTTTGCGTAAAATGGTCCAGAACACGTCCCCTAGAGCATTCCCGGGGCCCGGTTTCCGTTTTCGCCCAAAATGTTTTCGGGGACTCTATTATGGCCCTAGGGGACCCCCGGTGCCCCGGGAGGGTCACCTTGATTCTCGAACTCAGATATCACCCATGTCGCCCGATATTTGGGCCAAAACATTGGCATCGCGTAAAACCACCCTTACAAGCCTATCAGGGACCCAATAACCGACCCTAGGGGCCTCCCACGTCCCATAGGGATCTCCCGTACGATATGGGCCGAAAATATTAACGTCGAAAACTTTGCGTAAAATGGCCCAGAACACGTCCCCTAGAGCATTCCCAGGGCCCGGTTGCCGTTTTCGCCCGAAATTTTTTCGGGGACTCTAATATGGCCCTAGGGGACCCCCGGTGCCCCGGGAGGGTCACCTTGATTCTCGAACTCAGATATCACCCATGTCGCCCGATTTTTGGGCCAAAACATTGGCATCGCGTAAAACCGCCCTTACAAGCCTATCAGGGACCCAATAACCGACCCTAGAGGCCTCCCACGTCCCATAGGGGTCTGCCGCACAATATGGGCCGAAAATATTAACGTCGAAAACTTTGTGTAAAATTGCCTAGAACACGTCCCCTAGAGCATTCCCGGGGCCCGGTTGCCGTTTTCGCCCAAAATGTTTTCGGGGACTCTATTATGGCCCTAGGGGACCCCCGGTTCCCCGGGAGGGTCACCTTGATTCCCAAACTCAGATATCACCCATGTCGCCCGTTTTTGGGCCAAAAAATTGGCATTGCTTAAAACCGCCCTTACAAGCCTATCAGGTACCCAATCACCGACCCTAGGGGCCTCCCATGTCCCATAGGGGTCTCCCGTAGGATATGGGGCGAAAATATTAACGTCGAAAACTTTGCGTAAAATGGCCCAAAACACGTCCCCTGGAGCATTCCTGGGGCTCGGTTGCCGTTTTTGCCCGGAAGTTTTTCAGGGACTCTATTATGGCCCTAGGGGACCCCCGGTGTCCCGGGAGGGTCACCTTGATTCCCGAACTCAAATATCACCAATGTCGCCCGTTTTTGGGCCAAAACAGAAAGCAGGGTGCAGCAGATACCCAGCAGCAAGTCCAGAACATAGGGAAAAAAAAAAAAATAAAAAAATAAAAATAAAAAAAAAAATAAAATAAAATAAAAAAACAGATGAAGGGTGCTTAGCAGATCAGGAAGGATGAAGAGGGCATAGCAGAAGTTTGCAGTAGCAACAGGTGATGGAAATCAAGCAGGAAGCCCAAAAGGAAAAACAAGAAGCAGTGGTCAAACAGCTCAGCTCAGCAAAGCTAGAGAATCTGGCCAGCAGACAGTATCAGGAGCAGTTTTTTAGAAGGACCAGCAGAAGGAAGCAGAGTAACGGCAAGGAGGGGAATAAATTAGGAAAATGCAGTAGCCTATTCCAATGTATTTTGTATTTGTTGTATTTTGTTATGCTGTAAGTCAGGGTGTATTTTGTCTTTCTGACTTGCACCAAAAAAATAAATAAATAAATAAAATAAAAAACATTGGCATCGCCCGTTTCAGCAGGTAATCAGCAGCAGGTTGATGAAGCAAGGCAGAATGAGGAATGAAACAGCTCCAAGCAGAGTTGAAAAGCTCGAAAAAGTTGTAATATTTTTAACTATTTATGTTTTTGTATTTTGCTGTAAGTCAGAAATAATTTTTGCTAATTGTAATGTTTAGAGAGATGGTGAGAAATATTTTTTGCAAATTGTAATGTTTACAGAGATGGTGAACCACTGCCTGTAGTGAGTTGCACCAAATTGAAGGGTTGTAAGGTAGTAGAGGGATGTAGCAAAAAGGAACCCTACCTAGTAGGTGGCCTTGGATCTGCATTGCCTAAGGACTGTAATCTTGTTACATTACAGTGAGCAATAATACAATTTCTGACTTGCACCAAAAAAAAAAAAATTGGCATCGCGTAAAACCGTCCTTACAAGCCTATCAGGGACCCAATAACCGACCCTAGGGGCCTCCCACGTCCCATAGGGGTCTCGCGTACGATATAGGCCGAAAATATTAACGTCGAAAACTTTGCGTAAAATGGTCCAGAATACGTCCCCTAGAGCATTCCCGGGGCCCGGTTGCCGTTTTCGCCCGAAATTTTTTCGGGGACTCTGTTATGGCCCTAGGGGACACCCGGTGCCTCGGGAGGGTCACCTTGATTAATGAACTCAGATATTACAGAACAGAGCTGGTCTGGGTGTCAATACACTTGAAAATGAAGTTGCAGGAACCTGCAGGGTGTTGAGTGGGCAGATTGCCACTTTTATTCAACTGGCAATCAGAATCAGAACTTAGCAGTGCAGTAGTAACAGGAAGATTAACCAGCAAGGAGAACAAATCAGGTTTTCAGCAGAGAATCCAGCAGTTCTGCAAGGCATGAGAACCTGTACAGAATTCAGGCAGCAGGTTTCAGCAGGAAACAAACAGTAGCAGGTTTCAGTAGCAGTTTGCTGAAGCCAGGCAGAGTGAGGAACAAACAGAATCCAGCAGATCAGAAAGGCTAGAAGAAGTTGTAATAATTTAGCTCATTATGTTTTTGTATTTTGTTGTAAGTCAGAAATGATTTTTGTAATTTGTTATGTTACAGAGATGGTGAACCACTACTTGTAGTGAGTTGCTCCAGGTTGACTCTAGGTATGTAAGGTAATAAAGGGATGTAGGAAAAAGGAACCCTACCTAGGTAGGTGGCCTTGGATCTGCATTGCCTATGGGCTGTAATCTTGTTATGTTACAGCTAGCAATAATACAATTTCTGACTTGCACCAAAAAAAACATTGGCATCGCGTAAAACCGCCCTTACAAGCCTATCAGGGACCCAATACCGATCCTAGGGGCCTCCCACGTTCCATAGGGGTCTTCCGTACGATATGGGCAGAAAATATTAACGTCGAAAACATTGCGTAAAATGGCCCAGAACACGTCCCCTAGAGCATTCCTGGGGCCCGGTTGACCGTTTTCGCCCGACATGTTTTCGGGGACTCTATTATGGCCCTAGGGGGCCCCCGGTGCCCCGGGAGGGTCACCTTGATTCACGAACTCAGATATCACCCATGTCGCCCGTTTTTAGAAAAAAACATTGGCATCGCGTAAAACCGTCCTTACAAGCCTATGAGGGACCAAATCACCGACCCTAGGGGCCTCCCAAGTCCCATCGGGGTCTCCCGTACGATATGGGCCGAAAATATTAACGTCAAATACATTGCATAAAATGGCCCAGAACACGTCCCCTAGAGCATTCCTGGGGCCCGATTGCCGTTTTTGCCCGATATTTTTTCGGGGACTCTATTATGGCCCTAGGGGACCCCCGGTGCCCTGGGAGGGTCACCTTGATTCCCGAACTCAGATATCACCCATCTCGCCCATTTTAGAAAAAAACATTGGCATCGCTTAAAACCGGCCTTACAAGCCTATCAGGGACCCAATCACTAACCCTAGGGGCCTCCCAAGTCCCATCGGGGTCTCCCGTACGATATGGGCCGAAAATATTAACGTCGAAAACATTGCATAAAATGGCCCAGAACACGTCCCCTAGAGCATTCCTGAGGCCCGGTTGCCCTTTTTGCCCAAAAATTTTTCGGGGACTCTATTATGGCCCTAGGGGACCCCCGGTGCCCTGGGAGGGTCACCTTGATTCCCGAACTCAGATATCACCCATGTCGCCCGTTTCTAGAAAAAAACATTGGCATCGCGTAAAACCGGCCTTACAAGCCTATCAGGGACCCAATCACCAACCCTAGGGGCCTCCCAAGTCCCATCGGGGTCTCCCGTACGATATGGCCCGAAAATATTAACGTCGAAAACATTGCATAAAATGGCCCAGAACACGTCCCCTAGAGCATTCCTGGGGCCTGGTTGCCGTTTTTGCCCGAAATTTTTTCGGGGACTCTATTATGGCCCTAGGGGACCCCCGGTGCCCTGGGAGGGACACCTTGATTCCCGAACTCAGATATCACCCATGTCGCCCGTTTTTGGGCCAAAACATTGGCATCGCAGAGAGGAAATGGAACTCAGTTCAATGATGCGGGAAATTCAGGAAACAAAAATTGTACCCAGACAATTGTAACCCTAAAACCAAAAAACATCAAAAACCATGAAAACCTATGTAGAGTTATGCGAAATCTTGCGGATGAACGGGAAGATTCAGAGATAAAGACTCCGGAAGCCCAATCAGGAACTGTGCAACAAATGGAACTAGCTAAGGAGAAGATCAATTCGTGGCTTTCAAAAATGAAGGAAAAGGCAAATTCGCAAAGCCCATCTGATTCGGAGGTAGAAGAACCTGAGCAAGAACAGCAACAGGAGGCTACAAATTCTGGTAAGGTCTCAGCTTGGGATAAATTTGACATATCAAAACTGAAAAATGCTGGCTTTAAATTGGATTATGTTGCAGCAAATCTGCATGAAGGTAAACCAGTAGGTGAAATAAATTTTATGGACATTGAATCAGAAATAGATTACTGGCACAAAGCTGTAGTTTGCTATGTAATGGGCTCTAAACCTCCAATTAATGTACTGAGTGGTTTTCTAAGAAGAATTTGGGGGAAAAAAGGGATGAACAAGATAGCAAGTTTGAAAAATGGGCTAGTATTGGTTAGATTTGATTCTTTGGAGCAACGAGATGCTGTCATCCAGGAGGGGGTGTACCATTTTGATAACAAACCAATGATTATTAGGCCATGGTCAGAAAACATTGACTATGATCAAGAGGAGCTCACCTCTGTACCAATATGGGTTAAATTCCCTGGACTCAATGTCAAGTACTGGAATGCAGTGGGTCTGAGCAAAATCTCTAGCCTAGTTGGGAGGCCAATGATGGCAGACAGAAACACAGAGCTCAAGGTGGGAATACACTATGCTAGAGTTTTGATTGAAGTGCAACTAGGAGAGGAGTACCCTGAGAAAGTATATTTCAAGAATGAGAGGGGAAACATAGTGGAGCAAGCAGTGGACTATGATTGGAAGCCAAGTCTGTGCAACCACTGTAAACAATATGGTCACAGTGAAGCAGTTTGCAGGAAAAAGATACCTGAGACTGCACCTGTGCAACAAGGGCCTGTACACACTCAGCCTGCACAGCAAGGAATTCCAAGGACTCAGCAATAGCAGTTTGCAGGAAGAGCTAGAGGGAGAGCCTGGAATGCAGGAATAGGAGCAAAAACAGGAAAAGGCTATTACAGACAGGTCCAGCAGCAGGCCAAAACTGTTATGCAGAACAGTTTTGACATTTTGCAAAATCAAGAAGAAATGCAGGAAACACAAAAGGAACTGCCAACAGCAGCAGCAGTTCTGGAGCCTGAGCAAAAAACAGACCAGAATCCAGTTGAGGTGCCAATGCATGGTAAGTCCCCTGTCTTGACTAGTAGTCATGGATAGGGTACTAATTTGGAATGTTAGAGGCCTTAATGGCCCAAATAAACAGAGAGATATAGCTCTCTTCTGCAAAAAAAATAATTGTGGGTTAGTGGCTTTTCTTGAAACAAAAATCAGATTAGCCAACCTAGAAAAATACAAAAAATGTTTCTTGACAGGGTGGGACTCTTACAGTAATCATAGTGAGCATAGACTGGGTAGAATATGGTTAAGATGGATACCAAGCATTTTTAATGTGGATGTTTTATTCTCATCTGTGCAAATGATTATCTGTGAAGTAGTTAATGTTGTGAAAAAATTGGAATTTGTGGTGAGTTTTGTATATGGTTTAAATGAGAAGGAGGAAAGGAGAGTACTATGGAAGGACTTAAATGATTTTGCAATTAATTGCAACACCCCATGGTTTGTAGGGGGGGATTTCAATAATGTACTTCTCCCTGAAAATAGAAAAGGTGGAGTACCAGTTACTTATGCAAAAATACAGGATTTCAAAGAGTGCATAGAAAACTGTTTTCTCACTGAAATGGGGTGGTCAGGGTGCCAGTTTACTTGGAATAATAGGCATGAAAAAGGGGGGAGAGTATATTCTAAAATTGATTGGGCATTTGTTAACAGTTTATGGCTTTAGGAATTAGATCAATCAGATCTTGTATTCCATCCCGAGGGTGTTTCTGATCACTCCCCAATCTGTCTGTCTCTCCATAGAGAATTTACAAAAAAAATTATTCCCTTTAAATACTTCAACATGTGGAGCCTCCACTCTGAATTCCAAGCTAAGGTGCAGCAAGCTTGGAATTTCAGAACACAAGGCACAAAAATGTTCAGAGTGTACCAGAAATTGAAAAAGGTGAGGAAAGTGCTGAAAAAGCTAAACATGAATGATTTCACTGACATTCTGGCACAAGCAGATACAGCTAGGATAGCCATGACCCAAGCACAGACTGGAGCTAACAAAGAGCCATTAAATGATGCAATACAACAGACTGAATTACAGGCCAGGAAAAGATACAATGAGGTTAATATGGCAGCTGAAAATTTCCTACAGCAGAAAAGCAAGGCAAAGTGGATACAATTGGGAGATGGGAATAATCAATTCTTCCATGCAGTTATGAAGCAAAGGAATAATAACAACAGAATTCACTCCATTAGGACACAACAGGGGACCCTTCTGGAGGACCAGAACCTGGTCATGGAAGAATTTGTGAGATTTTACAAGGATATGTTGGGGGTGTCAGGAACCAGAACAAGCAAAGCTGAAGACAGATACTTCCAAGCAGGTCACAGGCTAGACATCCACCAACAGATGAACCTTATAGCCCCTGTGTATGCAGAGGCGAGAAAAATGCAATGTTTGCAATTGATAGTAATAAAAGCCCGGGACCTGATGGCTTTGGTTCAGGGTTTTTCAAAGAAGCGTGGCCAATTGTAGGAGATGAAGTGACTGGAGCCATAATTGATTTTTTTGACTCATCTAGAATGCTCAAGGAGGTAAATGCTACAAACCTGTGCCTTGTACAGAAGATGCAAAATCCAGAAAAGGCATCTGATTTCAGACCAATAGCCTGTTGTAATACAATCTACAAGTGTATCTCCAAGATCTTGTGTGGGAGACTGGCAAAAGTACTACCAGAGCTGGTGTCAGTGAACCAGGGAGCCTTTGTTGCACAGAGGTCCATTGTCAACAACATCATGATATGTCAAGACCTTATTAAGCATTATAACAGGAAACAATCATCTCCCAGGTGCTTAATGAAGATAGACATAAGGAAGGCATATGATACAGTACACTGGGGGTTTGTGAAGGAAATGCTGCAAGGGTATGGATTCCCTGAAAAATTCAGTGGGTGGCTACTAGAGTGCATCAAAACAACATGTTTTAGTATTAATATAAATGGGGAAACACATGGGAACTTCATTGCAAAGCGGGGCATCAGACAAGGTGACCCCATATCCCCATTAATATTTGTACTGGTTATGGAATATTTGTCAAGGAACCTGAAAATAGCATGCATGGATAAGAGCTTCAGATGGCACCCCATGTGCAAAGAGCTTGTACTAAGTCATCTGTGTTTTGCTGATGACTTAATGTGTTTCTGTAAAGCAGACACTGCATCTGTGAGCATAATGATGAACAGCATAAACCACTTCTCAAAAGCAACAGGCTTGTATGCAAACAAGGAAAAATCAAACATCTACTTAGCAGGGGTGGATATGCAAGGAAAAAATGCACTGCTACAACTCTCAGGCTTCAGGGAGGGTACTTTGCCCATGAGATACCTAGGTGTCCCACTATCCCCCTCAAAATGGAGCAAAATAGATTGTGAATGTCTGGTGGATAAAATGACAAAAAGGATGCACATATGGGCCTCGAGGAACCTTTCATATGCAGGGAGAGTCCAACTTATAAACTCTGTACTATTCTCCATCCATGTATACTGGTCAAGTATCTTCATTTTACCAATTGGGGTACTAAAAAGTGTGGAGCAAAAATGCAGATTTTTCTTATGGGGGACAACTGAGCAGAGGCATAAGACAAGCTTGGTGGCCTGGGATATGGTATGTAGACCAAGAAACAATGGAGGACTTAATGTTAAGAACTGCAAATGGTTCAACATAGCTCTGAATGGCAAGCACATCTGGGATATTGCAACAAAAAAGACACACTGTGGGTGAAGTGGATCAATGGGATTTATCTGAAAGGAGTTAACATCTGGAATTATGCTCCAGTATGGGGCACAAGTTGGTACTGGAACAAACTGAACAAGATCAAAAGTTACTTCCAGGGGCAATACACAGCAAGGGGGGTATGGAAATTTGCATCTGATGGTATTTACTCTGCTGGAAGTGGATACAGAATGCTACAAGGAAACATGACAAAATGCAGGCATGCAGACTTGATATGGGGGAAGATATCCATGCCTAGACATTGTTTTTGCCTATGGCTAGCTCAATTGGATAGATTGCTAACAAAGGACAGATTACAGAGGATGGGATTTCTGAATGGGGATGCCTTATGCTACCTGTGCAAGCAGGAACCAGAGGAACACAACCACTTGTTCTTCAAATGCAAAGTTGCAAAAGAAGTCCAGGAACAGATAAGGGGATGGCTGCAAATTTCAGCAAGAGCAAGTACAATTCAGGGGATGTTCAACTGGATCAGCAGACAAAAATGCTCGAGAATCAGAAAGGAAGTTTATGCATCAGGGGTAGCAGCAACAGTATACTGGATATGGAGATGCAGAAATACTCATTTTGCTGGCAAAGGCAGCATACCAGTGCCACAGATGATACAACAGGTCCATCAAGCAGTCAGGTGCAGAATACAGCAATGCTGCAACAGCAAGAGGAAGATCTCCAGCAGGGACAAGATCTGGATAGGGGGGATATAGGCTGAAATTAAACTGGATCACAGCAAGGAACAGAGCAAATAGACAGATTACACCAGACAGAAAGACAGAAGCAGAACTTAACAGGGGGTCATGACATATTTGCAAGGTACCAGGAACATGTGCAGCAAAATGGTCAGCAGGTTCCAGAAGGGAATCAGAAGCAGATTGATGCAGCCAGACTCTAAATCGGGCAACAGGAACCAGTGGACTGCACAGGAAAACAGCAGGAAGTTGTTGCAGAAAAGAAGATGAAATGAACCAGCTCTGGAAGACTGCACCAGCAGAGGATTCAGAGTACAGGACAAAAGCAATGTAGAAGCAGGCAGTAGTAGATTCAGTGGAAAACAAGGAAATTCTATAATCAGCAGCAGGTTGATGTAGCAAGGTAGAATGAGGAATGTCACAGTTCCAAGAAGAGTCGAAAAGCTAGAAGAATATGTAATATTTTTAGCTATATATGTTTTTGTACTTTGTTGCAAGTCAGAAATAATTTTTGCAAATTGTAATGCCTACAGAGATGGTGAGGGTTAATTTTTGTAAATTGTAATGTGTACAGAGTTGGTGAACCATTGACTGTAGTGAGTTGCAGCAGATTGAAGGGTTGTAAGGTAGTAGAGGGATGTAGCAAAAAGGAACCCTACCTAGTAGGTGGCCTTGGATCTGCATTGCCTAAGGACTATAATCTTGTGACATTACAGAGAGCAATAATACAATTTCTGACTTACACCAAAAAAAAAAAACATTGGCATCGCGTAAAACCACCCTTACAAGCCTATCAGGGACCCAATAACCGACCCTAGGGGCCTCCCACGTCCCATAGGGGTCTCCCGTAGGATATGGGCCGAAAATATTAACGTCGAAAACTTTGCGTAAAATGGCCCAAAACACGTCCCCTGGAGCATTCCCGGGGCCCGGTTGCCGTTTTCCCCCGAAATTTTTTCAGGGACTCTATTATGGCCCTAGGGGACCCCCGGTGTCCTGGGAGCGTCACCTTGATTCCCGAACTCAGATATCACCCATGTCGCCCGTTTTTGGGCCAAAACATTGGCATCTCGTAAAACCGCCCTTACAAGCCTATCAAGGACCCAATAACCGACCCTAAGGGCCTCCACGTCCCATAGGGGCCGAAAATATTAACGTCAAAAACTTTGCGTAAAATGGCCCAGAACATGTCCCCTAGAGCATTCCCGGGGCCCGGTTGCCGTTTTCGCCCAAAAATTGTTTGGGGGACTCTATTATGGCCCTAGGGGACCCTCGGTGCCCTGGGAGGGTCACCTTGATTCCCGAACTCAAATATCACCCATGTCGCTCGTTTTTGTACCAAAACATTGGCATCGCGTAAAACCACCCTTAGAAGCCTATCAGGGACCCGATAACCGACCCTAGGGGCCTCCCATGTCCCATAGGGATCTCCCGCACGATATGGGCCGAAAATATTAACGTCGAAAACTTTGCGTAAAATGGCCCAGAACACGTCCCCTAGAGCATTCCCACGGCCCGGTTGCCGTTTTCGATCGAAATTTTGTCGGGGACTCTATTATGGCCCTAGGGGACCCTCGGTGCCCCGGGTGGGTCACCTTTATTCACGAACTCAGATATCACCCATGTCGCCCGATTTTTAGGCCAAAACATTGGCATCGCGTAAATCCGCCCTTACAAGCCTATCAGGGACCCAATAACCGACCCTAGAGGCCTCCCACGTCCCATAGGGGTCTCCCGCACGATATGGCCCGAAAATATTAACGTCGAAAACTTTGCGTAAAATTGCCTAGAACACGTCCACTAGAGCATTCCCGGGGCCCGGTGGCCGTTTTCGCCCGAAATTTTTTCGTGGACTCTATTATGGCCGTAGGGGACCCCCGGTGCCCCGAGTGGGCACCTTGATTCCCGAACTCAAATATCACCCATATCGCCCGTTTTTGGGCGAAAATATTGGCATCACGTAAAACCGCCCTTACAAGCCTATCAGGGACCCAATAACCGACCCTAGGGGCCTCCCACGTTCCAAAGGGGTCTCCCGCACGATATGGGCCAAAAATATTAACATCGAAAACTTTGCGTAAAATGGCCCAGAACACGTCCCCTACAGCATTCCCGGGGCCCGGTTTCCGTTTTCGCCCAAAATGTTTTCGGGGACTCTATTATGGCCCTAGGGGACTCCCGGTTCCCCGGGAGGGTCACCTTGTTTCCCAAACTCAGATATCACCAGTGTCGCCCGTTTTTGGGCCAAAACATTTGCATTGCTTAAAACCGCCCTTACAAGCCTATCAGGGACCCAATAACCGACCCTAGGGGCCTCCCTTGTCCCATAGGGGTCTTCCGTAGGATATGGGCCGAAAATATTAACGTCGAAAACTTTGCGTAAAATGGCCCAAAACACGTCCCCTGGAGTATTCCTGTGGCCCGATTGCCGTTTTTGCCCGAATTTTTTTCAGGGACTCTATTATGGCCCTAGGGGACCCCCGGTGTCCCGAGAGGGTCACCTTGATTCCCGAACTCAAATATCACCAATGTCGCCCGTTTTTGGGCCAAAACATTGGCATCGCGTAAATATTAACGTCGAAAACATTGCATAAAATGGCCCAGAACACGTCCCCTAGAGCATTCCTGGGGCCTGGTTGCAGTTTTTGCCCAAAATTTTTTCGGGGACTCTATTATGGCCATAGGGGACCCCCGGTGCCCTGGGAGGGTCACCTTGATTCCCAAACTAAGATATCACCCATGTCGCCCATTTTTGGGCCAAAACATTGGCATCGCGTAAAACCAACCTTACAAGCCTATCAGGGACCCAATAACTGACCCTAGGGGCCTCCCACGTCCCATAGGGGTCTCCCGTACGATATGGGCCGAAAATATTAACGTCGAAAACTTCGCGTGAAATGGCCCAGAACACGTCCCCTAGAGTATTCCCGGGCCCGGTTGCCGTTTTCGCCCAAAATTTTTTCGGGGACTCTATTATGGCTCTAGGGGACCCTCGGTGCCCCTGGAGGGTCACCTTGATTCACGAACTCAAGTATCACCCATGTCGCCCGTTTTTGGGCCAAAACATTGGCATCGCGTAAAACCGCCCTTACAAGCCTTGGATCTGCATTGCCTATGGGCTGTAATCTTGTTACGTTACAGCTAGCAATAATTGGCATTGCGTAAAACCGCCCTTACAAGCCTATCAGGGACCCAATACCGATCCTAGGGGCCTCCCACGTTCCATAGGGGTCTCCCTTACGATATGGGCCGAAAATATTAACGTCGAAAACATTGCGTAAAATGGCCCAGAACACGTCCCCTAGAGCATTCCTGAGGCCCGGTTGCCGTTTTCGCCCGACATGTTTTCGGGGACTCTATTATGGCCCTAGGGGACCCCCGGTGCCCCGGGAGGGGCACCTTGATTCACGAACTCAGATATCACCCATGTCGCCCGTTTTTAGAAAAAAACATTGGCATCTCGTAAAACGGGCGCTACAAGCCTATCAGGGACCCAATCACCGACCCTAGGGGCCTCCCAAGTCCCATCGGGGTCTCCCGTACGATATGGGCCGAAAATATTAACGTCGAAAACATTGCATAAAATGGCCCAGAACACGTCCCCTAGAGCATTCCTGGGGCCCGGTTGCCGTTTTTGCCCGAAATTTTTTCGGGGACTCTATTATGGCCCTAGGGGACCCCTGGTGCCCTGGGAGGGTCACCTTGATTCCCGAACTCAGATATCACCCATGTCGCCCGTTTTTGGGCCAAAACATTGGCATCGCGTAAAACCACCCTTACAAGCCTATCAGGGACCCAATAACAGACCCTAAGGGCCTCCCACGTCCCATAAGGGTCTCCCGTACGATATGGGCCGAAAATATTAACGTCGAAAACCTTGGGTAAAATGGCCCGGAACACGTCTCCTAGAGTATTCCAAGGGCCCGGTTGCCGTTTTCAATCGAAATTTTTTTGGTAACTCTATTATGGCCCTAGGGGACCCTCGGTGCCCCGGGAGGGCACCTTGATTCACGAACTCAAGTATCACCCATGTCGCCCGTTTTTGGGCCAAAACATTGGCATTGCTTAAAATCGTCCTTACAAGCCTATCAGGGACCCAATAACTGACCCTAGGGGCCTCCCATGTCCCATAGGGGTCTCCCGTAGGATATGGGCCGAAAATATTAACGTCGAAAACTTTGCGTAAAATGGCCCAAAACACGTCCCCTGGAGCATTCCCGGGGCCCGGTTGCCGTTTTCGCCCGAAATTTTTTCAGGGACTCTATTATGGCCCTTGGGGACCCCTGGTGTCCCGGGAGCGTCACCTTGATTCCCGAACTCGGATATCACCCATGTCGCCCGTTTTTAGAAAAAAACATTGGCATCGCGTAAAACCGCCCTTACAAGCCTTTCACGGACCCAATAAGCGACCCTAGGGGCCTCCCACCTCCCATAGGGGCCTCCTGTACGATATGCGCCGAAAATATTAACGTCGAAAACATTGCGTAAAATTGCCCAAAACACGTCCCCCAGAGCATTCCTGGGGCCTGGTTGCCGTTTTCGCCCGAAATTTTATCGGGAACTCTATTATGGCCCTAGGGGACTCCCGGTGCCCCGGGAGGGTCACCCTGATTCCTGAACTCATATATCACCCACGTCGCCCTTTTTTGGGCCAAAACATTGGCATCGCGTAAAACCGCCCTTACAAGCCTATCAGGGACCCAATAACCGACCCTAGGGGCCTCCAGGTCCCATAGAGGTCTCCCGTACGATATGGGCCGAAAATATTAATGTCGAAAACTTTTCGTAAAATGGCCCAGAACACGTCCCCTTGAGCATTCCAGGGGCCCGGTTGCCGTTTTTGCCCGAAATTTTTTTCCGGGACTCTATTATGGCCCTAGGGGACCCCTGGTGCCCCGGGAGGGGCACCTTGATTTACGAACTCAAATATCTCCCATGTCGCCCGTTTTTGGGCCAAAACATTGGCATCGCGTAAAATCGCCCTTACAAGCTTATCAGGGACCCAATAACCGACCCTAGGGGCCTCCCATGTCCCATAGGGGTCTCCCTTACGATATGGGCCGAAAATATTAACGTCGAAAACTTGGCGTAAAATGGCCTAGAACACGTCCTCTAAAGCATTACCGGGGCCCGGTTGCCGTTTTCGCCCGTAATTTTTTCGGGGACTTTATTATGGCCCTAGGACACCCCCGGTGCCCCGGGAGGGGCACCTTGGTTCCTGAACTCAGAGATCACCCATGTCGCCCGTTTTTGGGCCAAAACATTGGCATCGCGTAAAACCGCCCTTACAAGCTTATGAGGGACCCAATAACCGACCCTAGGGGCCTCCCATGTGTCATAGGGGTCTCCCGTATGATATGGGCCGAAAATATTAACGTCGAAAACTTGGCGTAAAATGGCCCAGAACACGTCCCCTAAAGCATTCCCGGGGCCCGGTTGCCGTTTTCGCCCAAAATTTTGTCGAGGACTCTATTATGGCCATAGGGGACCCCCAGTGTGCCGGGAGGGTGACCTTGATTCCCGAACTCAGATATCTCCCATGTCGCCTGTTTTTGGGCCAAAACATTGGCATCGCGTAAAACCGCCCTTACAAGCCTATCAGGGACCCAATAACCGACCCTAGGGGCCAAATATGCGCATCGGTGCTCAAGGGCCCGGTCATGGTGCTGCGTCTTCGAGTCACGGTGCTGCAACGCATGGGTCATGGTGCTGCATCGTGTTGAATCGCATGGGTCATGGTGCTGCATCGTGTTGCATCGCATGGGTCATGGTGCGACATCGTGTTGCAACGCATGGGTCATGGTGCGGCATCGTGTTGCATCGCATGGGTCATTGTGCCACATCCTATTGCATCGCATGGGTCATGGTGCTGCATCGTGTTGCATCGCATGGGTCATGGTGCTGCATCGTGTTGCAACGCATGGGTCATGGTGCTGCATCGTGTTGCATCGCTTGGGTCATGGTGCTGCATCGTGTTGCGTCGCATGCGATATGGTGCTGCATCGTGTTGCTTCGTGATGCACCGCATGGGTCATGGTGCTGCATCGTGCTGCAACGCATGGGTCATGGTGCTGAATCGTGTTGCATGGTGCTGCAACGCATGGGTCATGGTGCTGCATTGCGGTGCATCGTGCTGCATCGTGTAGCATCGTGCTGCAACGCATGGGTCATGGTGCTATAACGCATGGGATAAGGTGTTGCAACGCCATGGGTCATGGTGCTGCGTCATGGGACATGGGTCATGGTGCTGCGTCATGGGACATGGGACGAGGTGCTGCGTCATGGGACATGGGACATGGGACAGTGTTGCGTCATGGGACATGGGTCATGGTGGTGCATCATGGGACATGGGACAAGGTGCTGCGTCATGGGACATTGGACATGGGATAAGGTGCTGCGTCATGGGACATGGGACATGGGCAAGGTGCTGCAGCGTCATGGGACAAGGGTGCTGCAGCGCCACCGGCCAAGGTTTTCATACTTAGCGCCTCTAGGACATGTTCTTCATACTTGGGACGTTTTCATACTTAGCACCCACATGACTTAGCATCTTTCGTTGACTCCTTCCTTGGCCGGTGGACTTATTCATGCTTAGCACCGTGCGTCCCTTGCATCCTTTGTAAAACCTTTTTTTTACCCAACATAGCAAGAATTGGAGATTTGGGGGCAATGAATAGGGGGGAGGGACGAATCGAAGCAACTAGGGATGAATCTCAGTGGATCGTGGCAGCAAGGCCACTCTGCCACTTACAATACCCCGTTGCATATTTAAGTCGTCTGCAAAGGATTCAACTCGCCACTCGGTGGGAATTGTACTTCAAGGCGGCCCTCGCAGCGCATCCGCCGCGCTGGCTTAGCCTACGACACGTGCCCTTGGGGGCCGAGGCCCCTACTGCTGGTCTGCAATCGGGCTGCGAGCGCATGCGTCACTTCTGGCCCGGATTCTACTTAGAGGCGTTCAGTCATAATCCAGCACACGGTAGCTTCGCGCCACTGGCTTTTCAACCAAGCGCGATGACCAATTGTGTGAATCAATGGTTCCTCTCGTACTAGGTTGAATTACCACCGGGGCATTCGT
>CM076154.1:25965000-25982500 GCA_038025085.1 Tetragonia tetragonoides
ACATGGTGAGTCTCCTATCTTGACTGGTAGTCATGGATAGGATTCTTATATGGAATGTGAGAGGCCTAAATGGCCCTAATAAACAGAAAGATGTAAGACTTTTCTGCAAAAAGAATAACTTTGGATTGGTAGTTTTGTTAGAAACTAAAATTAGACTAGGAAACTTGGAAAAATGCAAAAAAAAAAAAAAAAAAAAAAAGTTTCATGCCAGAATGGGAATCATTTAGCAACCATGACTAGATTGGGGAGAATCTGGATTACATGGCTACCAAATTATTTTCATGTTGTTGTGTTATTTTCTTCTGTGCAAATGGTGATTTGTAAAGTAGTGAATATAAGGGGGAAAAAAGAAGTGCAATAGATTACATTAAAGTATCAATTTTGTGAAGAAAAAGGAACTTGTGGTGAATCTGTGTATGGGATAATGGAAATGGAGGAAAGGAAGAAACTATTGAAGGAGCTCACTGTTGTTGCACTTCAATGTGCCACTTTTATTCAACTGGCAATCAGAATCAGAACTTAGCAGTGCAGTAGTAACAGGAAGATTAACCAGCAAGGACCAGAGAATACATCAGGTTTTCAGCAGAGAACCTGCAGTTCTGCAAGGCATGAGAACCTGTTCAGAATTCAGGCAGCAGGTTTCAGCGGGGAATCAGTAGCAGTTTGCTGAAGCCAGGCCGAGTGAGGAACAAACAGAATCCAGCAGATCAGAAAGGCTAGAAGAAGTTGTAATAATTTAGCTCATTATGTTTTTGTATTCTGCTGAAAAAGGCAGCAGATTTCAAGAAGGAAACAGAAGCAGGTGGCAGAACCTAGGCTGTGAACCAGGCAGCAGGTTCTAGCAGGCAACAGGAACCAGCAGAATGCACAGGAAACCAGGCAGCAGGTTCCAGCAGACAACAAGTGACAGGTTGCTGGAGAAAAGCAGAGCAAGGAATGAAACAGGAAAACAGAAGATTTGGAAAGCTAGAAGAATTTGTAATTTCTAGTTTATTATGTTTTTGTACTTTGTTGTAAGTCAGAAAAGATTTTTGTAATTTGTTATGTTTACAGAAATGGTGAATCACTGTCTGTAGTGAGTTGCACCAGATTGAAGGGTTGTAAGGTAGTAAAAGGGATGCAGGAAAAAAAGGGAACCTACCTAGTAGGTGGCCTTGGATTCGCATTGCCTTAGGCCTGTAATCTTGTTACATTACAGTGAGCAATAATACATTTCTGACTTGCACCAAAAAAAAAAAACATTGGCATCGCGTAAAACCACCCTTACAAGCCTATCAGGGACCCAATAACCGACCCTAGGGGCCTCCTACGACCCAAAGGGTTCTCCTGTACGATATGGGCCGAAAATATTAACGTTTAAAACCTTGCGTAAAATGGCCCAGAACACGTCCCCTAGAGCATTCCCGGGGCCCGGTTGCCGTTTTCGCCCGTAAGTTTTTCGAGGACTCTATTATGTCCCTAGGGGACCCCCGGTGCACAGGAGGGCCACCTTGATTCCCGAACTCAGATATCACCCATGTCGCTCGTTTTTGGGCCAAAATATTTGCATCGCGTAAAACCGCCCTTACACGCCTATTAGGGACCCAATAAACGACCATAGGGGCCCCCATGTCCCATAGGGGTCTCCCGTACGATATGGGCCAAAGATATTAACGTCGAAAACTTTGCGTAAAATGGCCCAGAACACGTCCCCTAGAGCATTCCCGGGGCCTAGATGCCGTTTTCGCCCGAAATTTTCTCGGGGGCTCTATTATGGCCCTAGGGCACCCCCGGTGCTTCGGGAGGGTCACCTTGATTCCCGAACTCAGATATCACCCGTGTCGCCCATTTTTGGGCCAAAACATTGGCATCGCGTAAAACCGCCCTTACAAGCCTATTAGGGGCCTCCCATGTCCCATATGGGTCTCCCGTACGATATGGGCCGAAGATATTAACGTCAAAAACTTTGCGTAAAATGGCCCAGGACACGTCCCATAGAGCATTCCTGGGGCCCGGTTGCCGTTTTCGCCCGAAATTTTTTCGGGGAATATATTATGGCCCTAGGGGACTCCCGGTGCCCCGGGAGGTTCACCTTGGTTCCCGAACTTAGATATCACCCATGTCGCCCGTTTTTGGGCCAAAATATTGGCATCTCGTAAAACCGCTCTTACAAACCTATTAGGGACCCAATAACCGACCCTAGGGGCCCCACATGTCCTATAGGGGTCTCCCGTACGATATGGGCCGAAGATATTAACGTCGAAAACTTTGCATAAAATGGCTCAGAACACGTCCCCTAGAGCATTCCCGGGGCCTAGATGTCGTTTTCGCCCAAAATTTTCTCGGGGGCTCTATCATGGCCCTAGGGCACCCCCGGTGCCCCGGGAGGGGCACCTTGATTTCCGAACTCAGATATCACCCGTGTCGCCCATTTTTGGTCCAAAACATTGGCATCGCGTAAAACCGCCCCAACACTTGCCCCGACGGCCGGGTATAGGTCGCGCGCTTAAGCGCCACCCATTTTCGGGGCTAGTTGATTCGGCAGGTGAGTTGTTACACACTCCTTAGCGGATTTCGACTTCCATGACCACCGTCCTGCTGTCTTAATCGACCAACACCCTTTGTGGGATCTAGGTTAGCGCGCAGTTGGCCACCGTAACCCGGCTTCCAGTTCATCCCGCATTGCCAGTTCTGGTTACCAGAAATGGCCCACTTGGAGCTCTCGATTCCGTGGCGCGGCTCAACAAAGTACTCGCGCCATTCTACCTATTTAAAGTTTGAGAATAGGTCGAGGGCATTATGCCCCTGATGCCTCTAATCATTGGCTTTACCTGATAGAACTCGCGTATGAGCTCCAGCTATCCTGAGGGAAACTTCGGAGGAAACCAGCTACTAGACGGTTCGATTAGTCTTTCGCCCCTATACCCAAGTCAGACGAATGATTTGCACATCACTATCGCTTCGGGCCTACACCAAAGTTTCCTTTGGCTTCGCCCCGCTCAGGCATAGTTCACCATCTTTCGGGTCCCGACAGGTATGCTCTCACTCGAACCCTTCTCAGAAGATCAAGGTCGGTCGGCGCTGCACCTGCTAGGGGATCCCACCAATTAGCTTCCTTGCGCTTTACGGGTTTACTCGCCCGTTGACTCGCACACATGTCAGACTCCTTGGTCCGTGTTTCAAGACGGGCCGAATGGGGGGCCCGCAGGCCGACGCCTGGAGCGCGGGAGGTGTCGAAGCACGTCGTGTCGGCGGGCGCTGCCTACCACGATCGCGAGGACGACGCTCCCGGAAACCGGGATTTAGCCGCCCTCCCAATCCGCGTCGGTCCGCGCCCCTAGCCGATCGGCGGACCTACTCCTAATGTTGGTGCCCCTCATGCTGAGGTCGTCGTCACAGCGGTCTTGGGGACAGCCTCGCCGACCCCTTCGGATGATTGGGGTACTGATTCTGGGTCCCCTCCGGTCGCCCGTGGTGTTTCGCCTGGGCTCTGTGTACGCGGCGACCCCTTCGTCGGCCCTATTAATCGTGCTGCTTATGAGAAGGGCCTGGAGTACAACTTACAGTTGCTCGGGGCGGCTACTGTGGGACTTCAGGAGGTTGAGCAAAAGGCTGCCGTCCACGAGGCGGAGTTGGAGCTGGCTCAGACCAGGGTTGAAGAGCTGAAGGAGAAGAAAGCCCAGTTGACGGGCCTATGTCGCCATCTGAAGGATGAGTTGAAGGCTAACGCCGCTCGTCGTGGTGGTCGGGCTTAGTCGCCTACAGGGGTTTTTAGGAGGTAGTATTGTGGTTCATTTTTTTTAATTGTTTTTTTTTGTTGGCCCTTGTGGCGTTTTGCCTCCCTTGATGATTTTATCGGAATGAAATGGATTCCCCCTGCCATCTGTCTTGTCAATCTTTTTTGCCCCTTGAAACCTCTCTATGCTCCAATCCCTGAGCATGAGAGGTTTCAACGCATTATTTTGTTGTTCTTGATCAGTGCATCTTTGTTTGCCGAATTTTGCCCCAATAAAAGTTCATTGGAATCTGGGACATTTATGTTACAGTTCTTGATGCGCCACGTGCCTGTATGTGATTGGTCCTGGCGTGATTGTCGATGTTGGACTTTTGGTGGTTGTTCTTCCAGCTAGCTGGGGGGGTGCTTATATATTGGGAGCTTTATACTCTTATCAGTACTGGACCTCGCTATGGTTTCTACCATTGAAATCTCCACAGGCTCCAGCGATTCTTATGAGGAACCTGAGGTGAGTAGTAGGAATCGCCATCCATATGGGGATGATGGAGGCCGGTTTTCGCCTTCCCTTGCACCCGTTTTGTGAAGGATTACATAAATGACTATGATGTCGCCCCTGCCCAGTTGTTGCCCAACTTTTGGCTATGCATGAACGGGTACATCGCCATGTGTAAGGTGATGGGTTATCCTACGTGTTTGGATGTATTCAAGACCATGGTGAGATTGGTTCCGGCCGGGGGGAATTCTCGTCGCCGGTAGTATACGGCGTCTGTATTGGATGACTTCCTCCTTGCTCTCCATCCCTGGGGCAATTACAAGGAATGGCGATCGAAGTGGGTTTACATAGTTAGGAAGGATAAGCAGGCCTTCGAGGATATTCCAGATTGGGACTGCAACGACTCCCGTGTTCCGAGTGGGTCAGACGCCAGTCCCCTTTCGCCTACCGATAGGGTGATCTTGGATGGCCTCTGTTGTGGGCGAGACTTCCTCCAAGAAGTTGAAGGCTTCTGAGGAGGTAAAGCACGTGTATCACGAGGTCCGGTATGCCCCGGATAAGGGTTGGTTTTCGTTGCACGGCTACCTGTCATACGTCGGCCTGATTGCCACCCTCCCGGATAGACGTAAGTTTCCTTTGTTCTGTTGTCGTTTTATTTTGCCGACAGGCGCTTACCCCCTCCCTCTTTATTTTTGCAGATGTTCACAAGGCGATGCTGGTCGCCCAACACAGAGGCGAGGCGTTGGATATATCCGCTCACGCTATGCCGAGGGTGTTGGCGTATTGGCGGGCTAGGGGGTTGTCTTATGTTCCCAAAGGCGTTGATCGGTCGCCGGTGTTAGGGTACGGGTCCGCCGAGGAAAGTACCCAAGGCAAGGGCCCTCGGGGGGCGACAACTCGGCACCCGACTTGTCCTTTTGTTCAGACGAAAGTTCGTACCAAGGAGCAATCTCGAGCCGCGGCGGCCATACGTCAGAAAAGGAAAGAGGCCGGGACAGCATCGGCGTCGTCTGACGAGCCTTTTCTCAAGAAGAGGGGGCTGGAGCGAGCATCGGACGAGGCGACTGTGGTGCTTGATGTTGGGACGACTCCGGCGATCGCCCAGACGTTCCCTATTGGTGAGGAGGACGTCAGTCTTCTGAATCACTTGTCCTCCTCCTTGTCGGGCGATAACCCCGACTATAATCGAGTTTCGGCGTCGAGGGAGGGAACTCCATTGGCACCCGATGACATCCCGGTGGTGAACCTGGATGGTGGCGAGACTGAAGAGGGTGGCGGGCCGGTAAAGGGCGTCGACACTAAGGAGGGTGGTGAGACTAAGACCCCACCCTATATGTACCGTGTCTCGGACCAGCCCATGCCTTCCCAGGAGCACGTGTTATGGAACGATGCTCAGAAGGAGGCGATAAAGGCCTTTGCCGACAAGGTTTCAGCGCCAGATGCGGCAAAGGCGCTTTTGGGCGCCGTGGGTACCCGTGGTGCCTTGACGTTTGTGCATGACCACCTCGCTGTGGTGAGTTTCTTGCTTTTGCTCTTTCCTTTGCTCGTTTCGTCAAGTCGCTAACTGGTGTGTTTTTTCTTTGTAGTGCTTTGCCGTTACCACTGGGCTGATCAATAGAGGCCAGGACGTTGAGGACTATCTTGACGAAGCTTATGAGGCGAGGGGTTCCTTTGAGCAGTACAAGAAAAAGGCTCAGTTTTGGAAGGACAAGTTCCTTGCCAAAGAAAAGGAGTACGATGCCGCGCGTAAGGACATTTCTGACGCCGATATGCTGAGGCGGGATGTGAAGCGGTTTGAGGACGATCAGTCGGTGCTGAGAGATCAGTTGGCCGCTGCTGACCGCCGTCGAGAACAGGCTGAGGCGAAGGTGGCTACGTTGTCTGATGAGGTTAATTGCTTAAAGGATGAGGTGTTGAAGACGGTGATAGAGAGACGACGCTCTGAAGCGGACCGAGGAGCTATCGTCCTCAGTCCAGTCTCTAACTGCTGAGAACATATCTTATGCTGAGAAGATTTCTGGCAATCAGACGCAGGTGACGGCTATTTCTGCAAAGTTGAAAGATTTTGAGGATGCTTCTTCTCAGGGCGATGGCGGTGAGGATTATAAGCAGTCGGAGGAGTACCGCCTATACGGCGAGTCGGAGTACAATAGGGGTTCGTTGCAGCTCGGACCCGCTGCACCATCGTGCTTCAAGACCTGGTGGACCCTGAGACTCAGCTGGCCGTCTTGGCTGGTCTTGACAAATCGGGCGACGGCTCTGATTCCGAGAGCGGTTGAAGTTCTATTTGTATTTATTGCTTTTTTGGATCATCTTGTAATTTGGACCTTTGGAAATTACGGAATATATTTTTGCCGTTTTGGTGCCACGTGTCCCTTCGTCTTGCTTGGGTCTTTTCTGTATATATAACTTGGCTCCTCTGTATTATCTTGCTTTTCATTTCATAATTTTTATTCCCAAACAAGTGTGAGGGTGGTAAATTCGCATGGCTGGCGGTAGACCCATTTCGGCCGATTCTCCTTGGCTTAACTCTCTTCCCCAACATAATGCAGGGGCGTCATCTTCGGCTCGCCATGAGGCGGAGTCGACGTCGAACCCGCCGTTGGTTAATGATAGTTTGCCGTCGGATCCTCAACCGACCGGTGGCGGTTGCCCCTACGGTCGCCTATTCTCAGGAGTATGTTGATGCTTTGAGGATGTCTTTGTTGCCGAGGAAGCCAAGGGCGCCCAAAAGGGCCCGTGTTCCCTTGGTGACGGAGCCTTTGATCGTCAGGATGCAAAATGATCCGTTGATGGCTGCCCCTGTTGCTCCAAAGGGGGGTGATATTGGGCAACATTTTTCTCGTACCGTTGATGGTAAGATCTTCATTGGTGACGACGAGTTTGAGCGGCTGATGGACAGTGGGATGCTCGGGGAGCCGATGACTTCTCAGGCTTTTGATATGCAACGTCATGTCGATGGCGATGGGCTTGGCGAGGGTGGCGATGGGGGAGGTGGTTCTGGCGACAGGAGACCTGATGTCAGTGGTGCCGAGGCGGGGGTCTCAGCGTCGCGCGGGACGAAGGCTTTTTGTTTTTTGAGGCGAAAGCGCGGGGTGACATCGGCGCCATTGAGGGATTTTTTGCTCGGTTAATGGGCATGGTCCCTTCGGCCGACTTGGCTCATTTGTGTGGTCATAAGGGGCGTCAGATGGACCAAATCTTACACTGTGCTTGTGAGTTTATCGTCCGTTGAGCGGGTTTCACACACTATTTTTACCCGCTGATGCTCCGGGCGAGGAAGGTTCTTTAGGAGAATAAGGAACTGCGGAAGGAAAATAAGGAGCTGCTGGGCCAGGTGGTGGAACATGTGTATTTGGCGGAGGCGAGGTTGCAGAGTAACCTCGCCAAGACGGCGGAGTTCGAAGAGGATCGGCGTCAACTTGTCGAGAAGATTGACGCCATTTCCCGCGAACGAGATGACTTGGCGCAACAGCTTGCGGATCTCATGATGGCTGGTTACGCCGTCCCCTCGGCGCCTGATCCGTCAAACGATACCTCGTTTGAGCTTGGTAGGGAGGAGGAGCGGCTGCGTTTTTATGAGGCTTTTTGCCATCTCTACCCGCCCGCCGAATGGGTGGAGCTTGTAGAGGAGCTTGGCGGGATACAGGCGCTTACCGGCTCCGGCCCCTTCCCTGTTGGTGAGGGGGAGTCTTTGGGTGGGATGAGTGGGTCTGATCTCGGCGAGGGTGAAACGGCGTCGGTGGTGGATGGCGATGGTCTGATAGAGCCGTAGGGTTTTCTGTTGATAGTTTTGTACCGAGTGTTTTGCCCGACATTGGTCGGGGGCTCTGTGTTGTTGATTTATGAATAAAGACTTGTTTTTAGTTTCGTCATTTTTGCTGATTTTTTACTCAGTGTACATGGAACTATTTCAATGAACTGCCTTTAGCTGATTTGTATTTTTAATCAAAGTTAGGTGAAAGCGTGTGTCATTTCATTCATGTAAATATTTTGCAGCCTTGGGTGATTACAAGTGAATAATAGCAAATTACACAGCTGGATATCCTAGTCGTCTGACCTAATTTAGCCGCCGCCTATTCCGCTGACGGGGGTCAGATGTTGTACTTCTTCAGGTTGCAAGTGTTCCATGTCCTTGGTATGGGCTCTCCATTTAATGTTTGGAGGCGATAGGTTCCTTGGCGTACCTCTTCCCTGATCATGTGTAGTCCTTCCCAGGTGGCGGCCAGCTTGCTAGATGTGGATGCTTTCCCGATGGCCTCGGTCTTCCTGAGCACTAGGTCTCCCACGTGCAGGGGTCGGGGTCGGACCGTTTTGTTGTACTGCCTCGACATTCTGAGGCGATAGATTTCGGCCCTGGCATCGCCCCTTTCCTCCGGTAGGAGGTCGAGATTTTGTCGGTTGCTTTCCTCGTTGTACATTAACACTCTCAGGTTGGTTCTTTAACCTCAATTGGAAGCACTGCCTCTGCCCCATACACGAGCATAAAGGGCGTCTCCCCTGTTGCGTTCTTCTCCGTGGTTCTCAGTGCCAAGAGCACGTTCAGAAGCTCGTCGACCCACAGTCCTTTGGCCTCGTCGGGCTTCCTTTTGAACCCCAGGAGGATCTGTTTGTTGGAGGATTCAACTTGCCCGTTTGCTTGTGGATAGGCGATGGCGGTGAAGTTGCCGTTTATGCAGTATTTCTTCAGCCATTGTTGTAGTATGGGGGTTTCAAACTGTGCCGCATTGTCGAAGGTTATCTCCTTGGGGCAGCCAAAGCGTGTGATGATGTTACGCCAGACAAATTTCCAGATGTTTTCCTCCACAATTTTGGTTACCGCCTCAGCCTCGATCCACTTTGTAAAGTAGTCGACGACGACTATAAGGAATCTGCGTTGGTATTTCGCCATTGGGAATGGCCCAAGGATGTCCATGCCCCAGCGGGCGAAGGGCAATGTGGTGGAGATGGGCGTGAGTTCTGTGGCGGGCTTGTGATACACGTGGGAAAACCTCTGGCATTTGTCGCATTTGGCAGAGTAGGCGACAGCGTCTTGCCTCAGAGTTGGCCAGAAGTAACCCGTCCTGAGGGTTTTCGCGATTAGTGCTCTGCCGCCGATGTGTGAGCTGCAGACGCCATCGTTGAGGTCGGACAACACTTTCTTTCCTGCTTCAGGGGTGATACAATTTAGCAGTGGCTGTGAGTAAGAGACTTGTACAGCTGTCCTTCGAAAAGAGTGAACCATTTTGATCTCCTTTCTACTTTTTCGGCCTCTTTCTTGTCCTCCGGCAAGGTTCCGTCGGTGAGGAATTGACTGATTGGGTCCATCCAAGTCGAGCTTCTGTCGAGGATCAAGACTTCTTGCTTTTCTATGCTCCTCTCAGCTTTGACATCCCAGAAGACAGATCGAGGATGGTCGGTTTTGGCAGAACTGGCTAGCTTGGACAATGCGTCGGCCTGGTTGTTGTCAGATCGAGGTACCTGTGTGATTTTGAAGCTTCTCAGCTTGGCGATCAGTTCTCGAGCTTTGGCTAGGTAGTCCAACATGTTCTTGTCTCGGGCCTCATAGGTACCGTTGATTTGGCTGACGACCAGCTGAGAGTCTGAGTGTGCTTCGACGCGGGATGCCCCTGCGGCGACACAATACTCGATGCCGGAGATTAAGGCTTCGTATTCCGCCTCGTTGTTGGTGGAGTTGAACTTGAACCTGAGGGCATACTCGTAATCCTCGCCTTCAGGCGACGTGCAAATGAGACCGGCCCCGGATCCTTGGTTTGTTGCCGAGCCATCGACATAAATTGTCCAAGGGACTTCGGGGTTATATGATGGGTTCGGGAGTCGGGTGCTTTCGGCCACGAAGTCCTCCAGAGCCTGTCCCTTGATGGCCTTTCGTGGTTCATACTCTATTCCGAGACCTTGCAGACACGGCCCATTTCAGCATTCTCCCGGCGTTGTCCAGCTTACCAAGGATGTTTCTCAGAGGGTGGTCTGACAACACAACAACTTTGTGTGATTCGAAGTATGGCTTAAGTCTCTTGCTTGTCGTGTAAAGCGCCAGGACTACCTTTTCTATGGTGGAGTAGCTGGCCTCAGCGCCGTTGTAGGCATGGCTTGTATAATATACAGGTTGCTGAACTTTGTCTCTTTCTACCCGGAGGGCGGCGCTAACCGATGCGTCTGATGCTGCCAGGTAACAAAACAGATCTTCTCTTGGTTCTTTGGACACCATGGTGGGTACCTTGGTGAGGTAGATTTTTAGCTCGTTGAAGGCTTGCACCGCTTCGTCGGTCCAGCAGAATTTGGTGTTCTTCTTGATCGTGTTGAAGAACGGGGCGCTCTTGTCTGCTCCTCTGGCGATGAAGCGTCCGATCGCCGCTACACAGCCTGCGAGCTTTTGTACTTCTCGAACGGTTCGGGGTGGCTCCATGTTCATGATTGCTGCCACCTTGTCTGGGTTGGCGTCAATTCCCCTATGGCTAATCATATACCCCAGGAATTTTCCGGCCTGTACCCCGAAGACACACTTTTTGGGGTTGAGCTTCATACTGTACAGCCGCAGGTTTTCAAAGGTCTGTTGTAGAAATTGAACATGGCTACCCCGAGCTTGGTTTTCACAATCATATCATCCACGTATACTTCCATTGAGTCGCCTAGCTGATATTCGAATATCTTGTTGACCAGACTTTGATACGTGGCGCCCGCATTTTTTAGTCCGAAAGGCATCGCCTTGTAACAGTAAAGCCCATGTTCTGTGATGAAGGTACTGTTCTCTTGGTCGACCTCATCAAGGGGGACCTGATGATAGCCGGAATAGGCATCCATGAAGCTCAGAGTCTGGTGTCCGGCCGTTGAGTCGACCATCCGATCAATCCTTGGTAGGGGGAAACCGTCCTTTGGGCAGGCCTTGTTGAGGTCGGTGAAGTCTATGCACATGATCCATAACCCATTCGATTTTTTGACTAGGACCACGTTACTGATCCAGCCGGGGTATCGGCACTCCCTGATGAATCCGGCTTCCAGTATCTTCGTAACTTCCTCTTTCACGGCCCTGTTACTCTCGTCTCCCAAATGACGTTTCTTTTGTTTTACGGGGGTCGCCGTTGGAAGGATGTTGAGGCTGTGCATTATGATGTCTGGACTGACGCCCGGCATATCCCTGGCGGAGAAGGCGAATACATCCTGATACGTTTGCAGGAGTTAGATCATGGAACGTCTTTCGGCGCCAACTAGAGAGTTGCCGACCTTTACAGTTCGGTCGGGGCATGTCTCGTCAAGGGCTATTTCCTCTGTTGGTTCTACGACTTCGGCCTTTTCCGTTGTTTCCTCTCGTGGGTCAATGTCGTCCCCGTTGGACGCGACAGCGATGTTCATGGCTTCTGCTGCCCGCTTTCCTTTTCTCTCGGTTTTCTCCCGGTCAGTTTCAAGGATAGGCCGGACCATTGTGAAGTAGCACTCTTTGGCCGTCTTCTAGTCGCCGTATAAGCTCCCGATCTCCCCGTCGTCGCACTCAAATTTCATCAGGGGCATATGGGTCGACCGAGGATGACGTTGTATGCGGAGGAGTCCTCTACCACTAGGAAGTTGATGAAGGTTGTCCGGCACTTTCGTGGAGGTTCAAAGCGAACCGATAGTCTACAGCTCCCAAGTGGGTGGACGACCTTTTTTCCAAATCCGACTATGGGCCGGGTGACCCTCTGAAGATTATCTTCAGCTGTCGGAAACAGTCGATGGAGATTAGGTCCGCCGAGCTGTCGCTGTCGATAAGTATCCTTTTTACACGTCGATCCTGGATTTTCAGTTCTACTACCATGGGATCTTCATGAGCGGCGACGATTCGTCTCATGTCTTCTTCTGTGAAGGTGATGGGCTTCTTGGGCTTCGACGGCCCAGGTATGAGGAGCATGACTTGGGCGGCTTCCCGGACATAGGCTTTGTGGGCACTGATGGTTTTGTCGTCTAGCGGCAATCCCACTGCGATAGTGGCGACAAAGTCGCCGTCGTCACTATCGGGCTCCGGTGGTTCTTCTTCCTTGGCGGTTGGTTTGGCCACGGCGTCCCTTCGGACATAGTTCTTGAGGCGGCCTTGGGAGAGGAAGAGGCGAAGCGCCCTCTCCAGGTCCTTGCATTCAGTTGTGGTATGCCCTACGTCTTCGTGGTAGTCGCAGTACTTGGCTTTGTCCCTGAACCGGTATGGTTGTCGAATCCGACTGGGATCCCTCAACTAGTTCTTGTCCTTGATGTCGGTGAGGATCACCTCCCTTGGGTGCGAAAAGGGATATGGCTCGTCGCCCTCGTAGGAGAGGCGAGTGGTCTACCTAAAGGACTCTTTCCGTGTTTTGGGGGTGCCGGTTGTCATGATTTCGGCGCTCCTCTTCTTCCCAACTTTTGGGGGCGTAGCCTCTTTCTCCTTCTCTTTGTTGGAATATACCACTTCGGTGGCGGTACAGAAACCCTCTGCTCTGTCCAACGCATCGCGGAGGGAAGTGACCTTCTTTTTTACCAGGGCAAATTTGTATACGCTGGGGGACAGCCCTTGCAGGAAGTAGGAATAGGCAACCTCGTCGTTTACTTTTTCGATCTCTGTCTTTGCGGTGTTGAACCTTTTGAGATATCCCCTTAGCGGCTCTTTGCGTAGCTGGACAACGCTTGCCAAGTGGGAGATAGTCTTCTCGGCCCGGTTGTTGCCGATGAAATGGTTAATGAATTTTTTCGCCAGCGTTCTGAAGTTGTCGATCAAGCCGCGTGGGAGTTCATTGAACCATTTTAGGGCGAGGCCTCTCAGTGTAGGAGGGAAGAACTTGCATAGGGTGGGAACATCTGTCGTGTACATATACATCTTCGCCGTGTAGGCGTCCACGTGCTCACTGGGAACGATTAGGGCTATGGAGGGTACCTTGATTTTGTCCACTCTTGGTGCGTACAGGACGCTTCTTGTGAACGGCGAATCGGGCCGCTTCTCGTCAAGGTAAAGCTCTCCCAGCCTGCGCGACAATGATAGCACAGATTGGTTGTCGGCCTTATGGTCTCTGTTTTTCTCATGCCCTTCACTGTGCTGGTGAGAAGATGACACCTCAATGGTCTTGCCCCGAGAACGACTTCGAAATGTTCCCGAGCTTCATTCATCATCCGCGTACGGCGATGGGATGGAGGCTCTATCTCTCCTCATGTGGATGATGGTCTGCCGAGCGTCAGGTTTCGGGGAGCCATCATGATGGGTTGTCGGCTCACCGTCCTCGCCTCTCTCTATCCGCCTTTGATTGATGACACCCCGAGCGTCAGGCCTCGAGGATTCCCCCCGCTCCCACACGGGCTGTTGCTCATTCTCCTGACGGTCCCGACGCTGGTTGAGGACATGGCGCACGTCTTCCGGGTCCAGTTCTCGTCTGGGCAGGGGCCTTAGTCGTGCGTGGCCGTGGGTGGTCACCAAGAGGGGACCGAGACTCCGGATTGGAAATGGGCGATGAATGAGAGGGCGTCGCGGACCTCTCTCGCCACACCTTCCATAATCTTCTGCTGCATGGTTGTCATTGCTCGAGTGAGGTCTCCCTCATACACGAGGCACTCAATGATGGGCTGCCCGCCGGGCGTTGGTCCCGTGCTTCTGAAAGGTGGCAGAGGTGTGGGGTTGGCGGGGGTCCGTGAGGGGCCTCCGGTCCCGATCCGTCAGTTATGTCTTCCACCTCCGTCATTGGGTGATTTTTGTGTTTTGATTTTCTCGCTATACTAGGTAGTACTCCCCACAGACGACGCCAAATGTTGTGGGGTTTTTTCCTGTGTCGGGAGTACTGCTAATCGGACGTTGGATTTCCGTCTTTTGGGCGACAGCTTCGGTACCTGCACACACAAGAACGTTAACTAGCCCGGGGGGGTTCCGGGATACCCGCTCCGAAGCTTAAGTCAGACTTGGGTGTAGTGCTAGTAATGATTAGTTAAGAGTAGTTATCTTTTCACATACCTCGAGATTGGTATTTATAGTGTGCAGTTCTCCCTGGGAATTGCCACCGGAGAGACACGTGCCCCCTCGGGAGTGGCTATCGGTGTCCAGCTTGTACGATGGGCCTGTGCTGGGGCAAGCCCCATGGGCTGGATTGATTTAGTTGTTTGGAGCCTCTGGGCCTTTGGGTTTAGGCTTTATTTTAGGTCACAACACTGCGGTTTTTGAGAGTTTGGATAATTATTTTCCAAAAGTTCCACCTCAAACTTTTCAAGTATATTATTTAGTTACGGAAAAACATTTTTTTAAAACTTTTCACACAAGGTAGCTATTTAATTTTATTTTTAATTAAAAAATAGGCTGAAAAATAGGAGATAAATGAAATAATATCAGAAAAATTACAAAAAAAAATTGGAAAATATTTTTGAGACCTCACTTTAATATTAGAAATAATTTTGAGACCTCACTCCTCACTCTTGGGGGTTAGGAAATTCCGGCCCTCTCCCATGCTTTTCGTGTTGAGGCCCATACATTGGCATCCCGTAAAAACACAATTACAAGCCTATCATGGACCAAATAACCAACCCTGGGGGCTTCCCATATCGCTTAGGGATGTCCCGTGCGATATGGTGTGAAATTATACACCTACGGGGCGGAGCAGCCAAAAAAACGTGGATTATATCCTTTGATTTTCGGCTTCCCGGGGCCTGGGTGTCATTTTTGCCCAAACATCTCCTAGGGGTCTATCATGACCCTAGGGGACCCTAGGCGCTGCGGGAGGGTTATCCTTATCCCCGAACTCATATCACCCATGTCGCCCGTTTTTGGGCCAAAACATTGGCATCGCGTAAAACCTCCTTCCAATCCTATCAGGGACCCAATAACCGACCCTAGGGGCCTCCCATGTCCCATAGGGGTCTTCCGTACGATATGGGCCGAAAATATTAACGTCGAAAACTTTGCGTAAAATGGCCCAGAACACGTCCCCTAGAGCATTCTCGGGGCCCAGTTGCCGTTTTCGCCCGAAAATTTTTCTGCGACTCTATTATGGCCCTAAGGGACCCCTAGTGCCCCTGGAGGGTCACCTTGATTTCCGAACTCAGATATCACCCATGTCGCCCGTTTTTGGGCCAAAACATTGGCATCGCGTAAAACCTCCTTCCAATCCTATCAGGGACCCAATAACTGACCCTAGGGGCCTCCCATGTCCCATAGGGGTCTTCTGTACGATATGGGCCGAAAATATTAACATCGAAAACTCTGCGTAAAATGGCCCAGCACACGTCCCCTAGGGCATTCCTGGGGCCCGGTTGCCGTTTTCGCTTGAAATTTTTTCGGGGACTCTTTTATGGCCATAGGGGACCCCCGGTGCCCCGGGAGGGGCACCTTGATTCCTGAACTCAGATATCACCCATGTCGCCCGTTTTTGGGCAAAAACATTGGCATCGCGTACAACCGCCCATACAAGCCTATCAAGGACCCAATAACCGACCCTAGGGGCCTCCCATGTCCCATTGGGGTCTCCCGTATGATATGGGCCAAAAATATTAACGTCGAAAACTTTGCGTAAAATGGCCCATAACACGTCCCCTAGAGCATTCTTGGGGCCCGGTTGCCGTTTTCGCCCGAAATAATTTCGGGGACTCCATTATGGCCCTAGGGGACCCCCGGTTCCCCGGGAGGGTCACCTTGATTCCAGAACACAGATATCACCCATGTCGCCCGTTCTTGGGCCAAAACATTGACGTCTCGTACAACCGCCCATACAAGCCTATCAGGGACCCAATAACCCACCCTAGGGGCCTCCCATGTCCCATAGGGGTCTCCCGTACCTATGGGCCGAAAATATTAACGTCGAAAACTTTGCGTAAAATGGCCCAAAACACGACCACTAGAGCATTCCCAGGGACCGTTTGCCATTTTCGCCCGAAGTTTTTTCGGGGACTCTATTTTGGCCATAGGGGACCCCCGGTGCCCCGGGAAGGTCACCTTGATTTCCGAACTCAGATATCACCCATGTCGCCCGTTTTTGGGCCAAAACATTGGCATCGCGTAAAACCACCTTCCAATCCTATCAGGGACCCAATAACTGACCCTAGGGGCCTCCCATGTCCCATACGGGTCTTCCGTACGATATGGGCCGAAAATATTAACGTCAAAAACTTTGCGTAAAATGGCCCAGAACACGTCCCCTAGAGCATTCCCGGGGCCCGGTTGCCGTTTTCGCCCAAAATTTTTTCGGAGACTCTATTATGGTCCTAGGGGACCCCCAGTGCCCCGGGAGGGTCACCTTGATTTCCGAACTCAGATATCACCCATGTCGCCCGTTTTTGGGCCAAAACATTGGCATGGCACATGCCAACTTGATTTGGGGAAAGATAACCATGCCTAGACATAGCTTTTGCCTGTGGGTGGCTCAATTGGGGAGACTGTTAACAAAGAACAGGATGTAGAAAATGGGATTCCTGAATGGTGATACTAACTGCAACCTGTGCAAACTGAAGCCAGAAGACCATAATCACTTGTTCTTCAGCTGTAATGTATCAACAGGGATCCTGGATCAACTAAGAGGATGGTTACAGATGTCAGAAAAGGAAAACACAATTCAGGGCATGCTTAACTGGATAAGCAGGCAGAAGAGCTCAAGATTCAGAAGAGAAGTGTATGCTGCAGGGCTTGCAGCTGCAGTGTACTGGATATGGAGAAGCAGAAACATCCAAAATTTTGAGGGGAACAGAATGTCAATGCTGCAGATCATGCAGAAGATTCAACAGTCAGTCAGAAGTAGAATACAGCAATGCAGCAATCAGAGGAAGATCAACAACAAGGATAAAAGATGGATAGAAAATGTGTAAATGTTTCCTGCATCAACCTTTGTCGTGCAGCAGGTTCAGCAAACAAATCAGAAGAAGATTTCAGAAGTCCCCAGTAGAAGGAAGCAGAGTAACAGCAAGGATAGAATGGGATCAGGAATATGTAATAGTTTATTTCACTGTATTTTGTATTTGCTGTATTTTGTATTTGTTGTAAGTCAGGAATGTTTTGTTTATTTTGTTTCAGAAATGAGGATCCACTGGTTGTAATGTGGATACTCTAGTACTGTCTTAGGGTTGTATGGTTATAAAGGGATGTAGAAAAAAGGAACCCTACCTAGTAGGTGGCCTTAGATTTACATTGCCTGTGGGCTGTAATCGTGTTACATTACACCTAGTAATAATACATTTTCTGACTTGCACCAAAAAAAAAACATTGGCATCGCGTAAAACCCCCTTCCAATCCTATCAGGGACCCAAAAAATGACCCTAGGGGCCTCCCATGTCCCATAGGGGTCTCCCGTACGATATGGGCCGAAAATATAAACGTCGAAAACTTTGCGTAC
>CM076154.1:26000000-26037500 GCA_038025085.1 Tetragonia tetragonoides
CGTCAGACGTCGGCTCGCTGGCTCATCCCGAAGGAGATCACATATATCCGACGTCGTCCAGTGGTTTTGACAGGAGTAGACATGGACAATGCATAACTTTCATACTGGGGTTTTTGAGAGTTTGGATAATTATTTCCCAAAAGTTCCACCTCAAACTTTTCAAGTATATTATTTAGTTACGGAAAAACATTTTTTATTTATTTTTCACACAAGGTAGCTATTTAAAATTTATTTTTCATTAAGAAATAGGCTGAAAAATAGGAAATAATATCATTAAGAATTGGAAAATATTTTTGAGACCTCACTTTAATATTAGAAATAATTTTGAGACCTCACTCCTAACTCTTGGGGGGTAGGAAATTCCGGCCCTATCCCATGCTTTTCGTGCCCCAGCCCTTACATTGGCATCCCGTAAAAACGCAATTACAAGCCTATCATGGACCAAATAACCAACCCTGGGGGCTTCCCATATCCCTTAGGGATGTCCCGCGCGTTATGGTGTGAAAATATACACCTACGGTCCGGAGCATCTCGGAAGCCAAAAAAACGTGGATTATATCCTTTGATTTTCGGCTTCCCGGGACCCACGTGTCATTTTTGCCCAAACATCTCCTAGGGGTCTATCATGACCCTAGGCGCTGCGGGAGGGTCATCCTTATCCCTGAACTCCGATATCACCCTTGTCGCCCGTTTTTGGGCCAAAACATTGGCATCGCAAACAACCGCCCTTACAAGCCTATCAAGGACCCAGTAACCGACCCTGGGGGCCTCCCACGTCCCCTATGGGTCTCCCGTACGATATGGGGCGAAAATATTAACATCGAAAACTTTGCAACCGGGGGCCCAAAACACGTCCCCTATAGCATTCCCGGAGCCCGGTTTCCGTTTTTGCCCAAATGTATTTCGAGGGCTCTATTATGGCCCTAGGGAATCCCCGGTGCCCCGGGAGGGTCACCTTGATTCTCGAACTCAGATATCACCCATGTCACCCGTTTTTGTGCGAAAACATTGGCATCGCGTAAAACCGCCCTTAGAAGCCTATCAGGGACCCAATAACCGACACTAGGGGCCTCCCATGTCCCATAGGGGTCTCCCGTACGATATGGGCCGAAAATATTAACGTCGCAAAACTTTGCGTAAAATGGCCGAGAACACATCCCCTAGAGCATTACCAGGGCCCTGTTGCCGTTTTGGCCCGAAAATTTTTTCGGGGACTCTATTATGGCCCTAGGGGACCCCCGGTGCCCCGGGAGGGTCACCTTGATTCCCGAACTCCGATATCACCCATGTCGCCCGTTTTTGGGCCAAAACATTGACATTGCGTAAAACTGCCCTTACAAGCCTATAAGGGACCCAATAACCGACCCTAGGGGTCTCCCACGTTCCATAGGGGTCTCCCGTACAATATGGGCCAAAAATTTTAAAGTTGAAAACTTTGCGTAAAATGGCACAGAACACGTCCCCTAGAGCATTCCCGGTGCCCGGTGGCCGTTTTCGCCCGAAATTTTTTCGGGGAATCTATTATGGCCCTAGGGGACGCCCGGTGCCCCGAGAGGGTCACCTTGATTCCCGAACTGAGTATCACCCATGTCGCCCGTTTTTGGGCCAAAACATTGGCATCGCGTAAACCACCCTTACAAGCCTATCAGGGACTCAATAACCGACCCTAGTGGCCTCCCATGTCCCATAGGGGTCTCCCGTACGATATGGGCCGAAAATATTAACATCGAAAACATTGCATAAAATGGCCCAGAACACATCCCCTAGAGCATTCCCGGGGCCCGGTTGCCGTTTTCGCCCACAAATTTTTTGTGGACTCTATTATGGCACTAGGGCAACCCCCGGTGCCCCGGGAGGGTCACTTTGATTCCCGAACTCAGATATCATCCACGTCGCCCGTTTTTGGGCCAAAACATTCCGTTTTTGGGCCAAAACATTGGCATCGTAGCTTTCTCTCTCCAAAAAAATGCTCTCGTCTCTCTCCTCTACACCGCTCGGCCATTGACGCAGCTGTGAGTTTCGATGGGGAAGAAAGACAAGACAAAAAGAGGGCAGAAAAGCACGATGTCAATGGGGAAAATTCAGTACCACCGAGTCCTACAAAAACTGGGAAACACAGGCAAAGCCCAAGCACGAATCGAGACAACCTAGATCGGGTTGTGCGCAACCTTACTGAGGAATTGGAAGCACCGGAGGTCATGACTCCTGAAGTACAACCAGAAACAGTTCAACAAATGGAGCTAGCTAGAGAGAAGATCAACACTTGGCTCTCGAAGATGAAGGATAAGGCAAGAACTCACTTCTCGTCTGAAGATGAGGAAGAGGTCCCAGAACAAGCAAAACAACAAGGAACTGCAACTGCAGGTAATAACTCAGCTTGGGAAAAATTTGACATCTCCAAACTGAAAAATGCGGGATTTAAATTAGATTTTATTGCTCCTAAAATGCATGAGGGAAAACCTGTGGGGGAAATTAGCTTCAAGGACATTGAGTCTGAAATTAACTATTGGAATCAAGCAATTGTTTGCTATGTTATGGGGTCAAGACCACCAATTAATGTGCTAAGTGGATTTCTTAGAAGAATCTGGCAAAACGAGGGATGAACAAAATTGCCATGATGAAAAATGTGTTGGTTCTGGTTCGGTTTGACTCCCTAGAGCAGAGGGATGCTGTACTACAGGAGGGGGTCTATCACTTTGACAATAAACCCATGATTGTAAGACCTTGGTCTGAAAATGTAGATTATGCGCAAGAGGAATTAACCTCGGTGCCAATTTGGGTAAAATTCCCGGGACTTAATGTGAAGTACTGGAATGCAATGGGATTGAGCAAGATAGCAAGCCTTGTAGGAAGACCAATGGTGGCAGATAGAAACACAGAACGTAAAATTGGAATTCAATATGCCAGGGTGATGATTGAAGTTGAAATTGGAGCTGTTTACCCTAACAAGGTTCACTACAAGAATGAGCAGGGCAATGTTGTGGAACAGGAAGTGGAATATGATTGGAAGCCTATTTTATGCAGCCACTGCAAACAATATGGGCACAGTGAGACAGAATGCAGAAGGAAAGCTGCTGCAGTGCCTGTGATCCAAGCAGTACCTGCACAGAACCCACCAGGGCCACAAGAAAACCCCAGGAAACAGCAATGGCAGAATGCTGGGAGGGGGAAAGGAAGAATGGGTATTGCAGGGAGAGGAGCAAGAGCTGGGAGGGGATATTACAGACAAATACAGCAACAGCAAAATGATAATCCACGGACAAACAATCCTTTTGCAGCACTGCAGAATGAAGAAGAAGCACAGGAAGAGCAACTGTCACAAAAAGAAACTACAGAACCTGACATACAAAAGGAGCTGCTCACAGGTATGGTTCCAGGAAATGGTAAGGCTCCTATCTTGACTGTTAGTCATGGATAGGATCCTTATATGGAATGTAAGAGGCCTGAATGGCCCAAATAAACAGAGGGATGTTGGCCTATTCTGCAAAAAAAACAAATGTGGATTGGTAGCTTTCCTAGAAACAAAAATCAGAAGAATTAATCTAGAAAAAAACATAAATAGTTTCATGCGAGGGTGGGAATCCTACAGCAATCACAATGAACATAGGCTAGGAAGAATTTGGATAAGATGGTTACCAGACATTTTTCATGTCACTGTGCTTTTCTCTTCTATACAAATGATCATATGCAAGGTAATTAATTTAGTAAGGAAAAAAGATTTTGTGGTGAGTTTTGTGTATGGGCAAAATGAAAAAGAAGACAGGAAACAATTATGGAAAGATCTTAGGGATTTTGCAATTAATTGTAATAATCCTTGGATTGTGGGTGGGGATTTTAATAATGTATTGCTTCCTGGTAATAGGCAAGGGGGACAACCAGTTACTCTTGCTGAAATACAGGATTTCAAAATCTGCATTGAGGACTGCTTTCTCACTGAAATGGCTTGGTCTGGGTGCCAATACACATGGAACAATAAGCATGAGGAGGGAGGGAGAGTGTACTCTAAAATAGACTGGGTTTTTAACAATAGCCTATGGATGCAGGAGATTGATCAGTGCACTCTACAGTTTTTACCAAAGGATGTATCTGATCACTCTCCTATTTGTCTAACTCTCCATGAAGGAACCAAGAAAAGAAACATTCCCTTTAAATTCTTTAACATGTGGTGCCTCCACCCTGAATTCCAAGCTATGGTGCAGCAAGCTTGGAATTGCAGAGCTCAGGGCACAAAAATGTTCAAAGTGTACAAGAAGCTCAAAAGGGTGAGAAATGTCCTGAAAAAGCTAAACAGAGAGCAATTTAGTGATATTTTGGCTCAGGCTGAAATTGCTAGAACTGTAATGAACCAAGCTCAGACAGATGCAAACAAGGAGCCCCTCAATGTGGCCCTGCAACAGAAAGAGATACAAGCCAGGAAGAAGTACAATGAAGTGAACTTAGCAGCTGAGAATTTTTTGCAGCAGAAGAGCAAAGCTAAGTGGATTCAGTTGGGAGATGGGAACAACCAGTTCTTCCATGCAGTTATGAAACAGAGAAGACAAATGAACAGACTACACTGCATCAAGACACAGGAAGATGTATTATTAGAAGACCAGGATTTGATTATTGAGGAAATTGTGGGATTTTACAGGAAAATGTTGGGAGTGTCTGGGGTCAGGGATACCACAGCAGAAAACTGTTTCTTCTCAGCAGGTCATAGATTGAACATACACCAACAGATGACCATTATTGCCCCTGTGAGTGCTGAAGAAGTGAAGTTAGCCATGTTTGATATTGACTGTAACAAAAGTCCAGGCCCTGATGGCTTTGGATCGGGATTTTTCAAAGAAGCTTGGCACATTGTGGGAGATGATGTGACTGAAGCCATCACTGACTTTTTTGACTCATCCAAATTTCTCAAAGAGGTGAATGCCACAAATTTATGTCTTGTGCAGAAGATAGCAAACCCTGAGAAGGCTTCTGATTTCAGACCAATTGCCTGCTGCAATACCATCTACAAATGCATCTCCAAGATCTTGTGTGGGAGATTGGCAGAAGTGCTTCCTGACCTAGTCTCTGTGAACCAGGGAGCTTTTGTGGCTCAGAGATCAATTGTACACAACATAATGATATGCCAGGATCTTATCAAGCACTACAACAGAAAACAATCCTCTCCTAGATGCTTGATGAAGATTGACCTAAGGAAAGCCTATGACACTATTCATTGGAGTTTTGTCAAGGAAATGCTGCAAGGGAACGGGTTCCCGGTAAAATTCATTGGTTGGGTTCTGGAGTGCATCCAAACTGCAAGTTTCAGCATCAACATCAATGGGGAGACCCATGGGTTTTTTCCTGCTAAGCGAGGCATTAGACAGGGAGATCCAATATCTCCACTCATTTTTGTGTTGGTAATGGAGTATCTATCAAGAATCCTGAAAATAGCATGTATGGAAAGGAGCTTTAGCTGGCATCCCATGTGCAAAGAACTGGCACTGAGTCACCTCTGTTTTGCTGATGACTTGTTGTGTTTCTGCAAAGCAGCACCTGAATCTGTAAGTATTATGATGAATAGCTTGAATTATTTTTCACAAGCTACTGGCCTGATTGCAAATAAAGAGAAATCAAACATGTACATTGCTGGTGTAAGTGAACAAGTGAAGAGTGAGCTGCTAGGCTTATCAGGTTTCAGAGAAGGAACACTACCCATGAAATATCTGGGGGTGCCACTATCTCCATCCAAATGGAGCAAAATTGATTGTGAATGCCTGGTGGACAAAATGACTAAAAAGCTTCAGATTTGGGCATCCAGAAATCTCTCATATGCAGGAAGGGCTCAACTTATAAATTCTGTATTATTCTCTATTCATGTTTACTGGTCAAGCATTTTTATAATGCCTGCTGGGTTACTCAAAAGTGTGGAGCAAAAATGCAGATCTTTTTTGTGGGGCTCTACTGATCAGAAACAGAAGCCTAGCTTGGTGGCATGGGATATGGTATGCAGACCAAGGAAAAATGGGGGAATAAACATCAAAAATTGCAAATGGTTCAATATTGCATTAAATGGGAAGCATATTTGGGATTTAGCCACAAAAAAAGACACTCTGTGGGTTAAATGGATAAATGGGATTTATCTGAAGGGAGTTAATTTCTGGAACTATGAGCCTGTGTGGGGTGCCAGTTGGTACTGGAAAAAGCTCAATAAAATCAAGAGTATTTTCCAGGACCAATATTCAGCTAGAGGAGTGTGGAAGGGCACTACTGATGGGCTCTACTCTGTTGCAAGTGGATACAGTATACTAACAGGGCCTATGCCAAAGTCCAGACATGCTAATCTGATTTGGGGGAAGATAACCATGCCTAGGCAAAGTTTCTGCTTGTGGATGGCTCAACAGGGAAGACTTTTAACAAAGGATAGGGTTCAGAAGATGGGGTTCCTGAATGGTGATGCCATGTGCAACCTGTGCAAGGAGAAGGCAGAAGACCATAACCACCTATTCTTTAGCTGTAGGGTATCAGCAGGGATCCTGGATCAGCTAAGAGGATGGCTACAGATATCAGCAAAAGCTAACACTATCCAGGGAATGCTCAACTGGATAAGCAGACAAAAGTGCTCCTGTTTCAGAAGAGAAGTATACGCAGCAGGTCTTGCAGCAACAGTGTATTGGATATGGAGATGCAGGAACATCCAGCATTTTGAGGGGACCAGACTGTCATTGAGGCAGATCGTGCAACAGATCCAGCAGGTGGTCAGAGCTAGAATACAGCAATGTAGTAGCAAGAGGAAAATAAACAACAAAGATAGGAGATGGATAGAAAATGTGTAACTGGCTGTTTTTTTTTTTCTGAACTATGTGTCTGTATTTTGGTGTTGATGGAAAGCATGCAGCAGATCAGCAGGAAAATCAAATTCAGATGGCAGCAGAGCAACAGCAGGGGAGATATGCAGAACCCAGTAGCCCTGCAAGGCGTGAGAACTTGTGCAGCGATTTTTGCAGCAGGTTACAGCAGGGGAATCAAAACCAGTGGGCAGAAGCTAGACTCAACAGAAAGTCAGAATCAGAATACATCAGGTTTTTCAGCAGAGAACTAGCAGTTCTGTAAGACAGGAAACCTGTGCAGAAATTCAGGCAGTAGGTCCCAGCAGGGTATCTGTAGCAGGCTGCTGAAGCTAGGCAGAGTGAAGAAGAAATAAAATTCAGCAAATCAGAAAGAATGAGGACCAGAATGCAGCAATCAGTGAGGACCAGAATGCAGCATTGCAGCAGGCTGAGAAAGATCAACAGCAGGGATAAAAAATAGTTAGAGAGATTTTCAGCTGATCTGTGTACCACAGCAGACCCAGCAGATAGGCAGGACCAGATTCCAGGAGAGGTTTTTGCAGGAAAAAACAAGAAGAAATGCAGGACTCCAGTACCTGTACAGGGAGCTAGACAGTAGAGTGATGTGGATCAGCTTGAATGGGCACAGCAGGTCGATGAAGCAAGAAAGAAGGAGGAATGAATCAGCTCCTGGAAGTTTTTGTTGTAATATTTTTTAGATATATATGTTTTTGTATTTTGCTGTAAGTCAGAAATAATTTTTGCAAATTGTAATGTTTACAGAGATGGTGAGAAACAATTTTTGCAAATTGTAATGTTTACAGAGAGGGTGAACCACTGTCTGTAGTGAGTTGCACCAGGATTGAAGGGATGTAAGGTAGTAGAGGGATGTAGCAAAAAGGAACCTTTCCTAGTAGGTGGCCTTGGATCTGCATTGCCTAAGGACTGTAATCTTGTTACATTACAGAGAGCAATAATACAATTTCTGACTTGCACCAAAAAAAACATTGGCGTTGCGTAAAACCGCCCTTACAGGCCTATCAGGGACGCAATAACCGACCCTAGGGGCCTCCCATGTCCCATAGGGGTCTCCCGTACGATATGGGCCGAAAATATTAACGTCGAAAACTTTGCGTAAAATGGCCCAGAACACATCCCCTAGAGCATTCCCAAGGCCCGATTGTCGTTTTCGCCCGAAATTTTTTCGTGGACTCTATTAAAGGCTTAGGGGACCCCCGGCGCCCCGGGAGGGCACCATGATTCCCGAACTCCGATATCACCCATGTCGCCCGTTTTTGGGCCAAAACATTGGCATCGCGTAAAACCGCCCTTACAAGCTTATCAGGGACCCAATAACCGACCCTAGGGGCCTCCCACGTCCCATAGAGGTCTCCCGTATGATATGGGCCGAAAATATTAACGTCGAAAACTTTGCGTAAAATGGCCCAGAACAAGTCCCCTAGAGCATTCCCGGGGCCCGGTTGCCGTTTTCGCCCGATGTAAGGACCCGGGATTTTTCATACCAATCCTTTTGTATTCCCCGAAGTGCGTCCTTATAGAAAATTTGTCAGTTGGGGGCTTAAATAAGTTCAAGGGACCATCGAGTTAGAAAAGCTTTTGAAAAGACTTGAATTGAATAAAAACCATGAAAGAGGTCAAAAATCTGCTATTGGCGTTTTATCGAAGGGACAAACCGAAGGGACAACCTAATAGCGCGAAAAGTGAACTGATCATGTTTTTAGAAAGTCTCCCGCTTATATAAAACATATAAGTACCCAAGAATAAAGGGTTTAGGGGCGAAGGTACGAGGTGGGAAGGTGTTAGGCATCCAACTCGCTCGTTTATGACGGCCTCTACTAACTCAAGTTTGCTTAATAATTTAAAGACGTAATTCCCATGGAAAACCGGATTAACAACCTAGACTTAGACTATTAATTGGTTCATCACAAGCATCACAACATTTATTTTTAACCCTTATTTATCATGCATTTGGTTGACAAGTTGACCAGTACAACGACTATACAAACAGTACTTAGGAAGCAATAAAAACGTTATTCTAGCATGATATCTACAGCCAGCCAGCTGGATGACGTCATAGTGACGCCATCCAGCCTGTCTTTATTTTCCGAGGAATTTTAGTGGTCCGAAAAACATGAAAAGACTGTTTTGCCCTTGAATAGTAAAAGACAATTTTACCCCTATGTCCCAACTTGGCGACCGGGGGACGGAATGAGGCGTGAGACGTGTCGTTGGAAAGCTCTTGAACGGGACTTTTGGATGGAAATGAAATAAAGGAGTGTTTGGAAGAAAACCTGAGACCTTATTTTAAACTATTAAAGCAAAATAGCAGTTCAAGCTTAAAATTACTCATTTCATCATCGGGCTTTTGCGGAGAAATCCGAAGACGCTTTTTTGGCGTCTACAGAAGCCCCCACTTTGATCGAGCTTGAGTAAAAGCGAAGATCAAAGTATTTCGAAGGCGACATGCATGATGCTGATGTGCAAACGGCGTGTAAGGGTGTACAGTATGCATGCATATGAAGACAAACCTGTGTTGGAACACGCTCGCAGTGTGCTAAGATTTCATCCCTGTGAACACAAGAGAAACTGAAAGGTTAATAGTAGCAAGATAGATGGCCTAAACGTCTGCTGGGGACCTGTATTCAGAGTGAATGAAAAAGTTAGTAATACTTTGAGAATGATCAACATAGAGTGCTTCGATAAACAGTGACTAAACACCGCTCGACGGATGTCGAGATTTTGTCCCTCTTCGAGAAACGAAAAAAGTCAAGGAGACAGCGCGACCAAAATGGCGGCTGTAAAATGGTTAAAACATATGAACAGTTTAAATGCAATAGGTTAAGCAATCATTGACTGAAACATATAAAAACAAATGGACAGTATAACCGCTTTAAGCGATCATTGACTGAAGCATTTAAAAAAACAAATGGACAGTATAACGGCTTTAAGCGATCATTGGCTGAAGCATTTAAAATATCTTAGGCGCTCGGGTCGAGAGTCGCCGTGTAGATCCATGTTTCCGTTTCTAGGTCCTGCAAAATAAATAACTTGGGGGCTCGGGTCGAGAGTCGCCATGTAGATCCATGTTTTCGTTTCTAGGACCTGCAAAAATAAATAACTTGGGAGCTCAGGTCGAGAGTCGCCATGTAGATCCACCTTTCTGTTTCTAGGACCTGCAAAAATAAATAACTTGGGCGCTCGGGTCGAGAGTCGGCATGTAGATCAATGTTTCTGTTTCTAGGACCTGCAAAAATAAATAACTTGGGCACTCAGGGCGAGAGTCGCCAAGTAGATCCATGTTTTTATTTCTAGGACCTGCAAAAATAAATAACTTGGGCGCTCGGGTCGAGAGTCGCCATGTAGATCCATGTTTCTGTTTCTAGGACCTGCAAAAATACATAGGTCAGTTTTACCTGTAAATAATTGGTATCGTAAAATAGGCCAACTGTTGAATTTGAACTTTGTGGGCCCGAGGGCCTCGCTCCCGCGCTTTCGATACTGATATTTCCGCAAGATGAACTGTTATAACGAACTCCAGACTGAAAAAGGGGGCCTGGGTCAGCCTTGTGGGGGCCCGTGCTGTAGGTTCGCAGGGCCACTAGCGGCCCATGCCAACGCCGCTAGCGGCGCTGCGCCTCGATTTGAAGCCGCTAGCGGCACTGGGCTTGAGCCGAATAAAAGCGCTTCCGTACTTTCTCTCTCCTCTTCCGTGTTTGTCTTGCTTCTTCCTCACCGAGCCATTGTCGAGAGCTTGGGTTGAAGTTCCTCCATTGTTGAGTGCTTCACTCCTCTTGAGGTAAGTCGGTTCTTGTCCGTTTTCTTCGGTTTTTGTCTTGAATTTGCTTACTTTTCCGCCTAGTTGCTGAATTTTGGGTTGCATTGTTTAATAGGTGCTTGTAGCTTGCGAATCTGAAACTTTTATTTTCTCACTTGTAGAGAGAGAAAACTCCATTGTGTTTTAATGGCTCCCGTAGACAAAGGGAAGCGTCCTAGGTACGATGAGGAGTATGACCGGAGCCTTTTTCGTACCAGGTTGCCTTCTACCCGAAAGCCTCCTACCCGCCACGCGGATGGAGCTCGACTGTACCAGGATTTGTTCATGCGGTTGGACTGGCGCCCGCCTGGCGTTTGGAACCGCAGTGTTTCTTTTGCCAACTAGACAGAGTCATTTATCTGACCCAGAGTTGGTACGTTTTCTGACTCAACTTTATTTTTGTGTTCAGTATATTGGAATTGGAAATTTGGAACTGTTAGTACTTCGGCACATGAACAAATTGGGATTTGTACTGGATTGGTGGTTAGCTGTGTATAATTTGTATGAAATTTATTTTAGCTGTATCTGTGGTGTATTGGGTATTTGAGAAAATTTTGTTGGCTTGGCTAGGGTGTTGGGGTTATGCTGCAGGCTCACGGGACTACTTCCCATTGGTCTATGCTGTTGGGTACCTTCTCGGGGGAGAGGACCAGGACTTTGGTATTGGATTCAAGTCTTGCTGATTTTTTGACTGTTATCCCTGCCTGTCACTCGGGGGATTCTAGGATTGTCGCCTGGGGTTTACTGGAGAGGTTTTGGGACTCTACGAACACTTTCCATACGCCTGTGGGGGAGATGTTTCCTACCCCTTATCAGTTTGCTGTGCTGACGGGGTTATCTTTCAGAGGGCGTCGTATTCAGTATGACGCGAGTTATTGGCAGCATAGTGACACCTTGTCCGATCTTTACGGGCCTGTATACACCCATTTTTACCAGGATCGGGTTTCTTTGGCGCAGTTATGGGAGGCCGCATCCGCGCAGGGGCATACCGAAGAGCAGAGGGCTCGTAATTTTCTTGGCTTGCTTGCTGGGGTCGACGATCTTTGCTCTGAAGAAGAGCGTGTGTCAAGTCGGTTTCTTGACATATTTGGAAGATTTGACCAAGGTACATGAGTATAACCTTGGGGGAGCTGCTTATGCTTCTTTGTTGAAGTGGTGTCGTCGGGCCTGTAGGCCTAAGGAGACGAGTGAGAGGACGTCTATCACGGGCCCATGGAGGATACTAGAGGTAGACACCCTCTCTTTTTTTTATTCTTCTTCTTTATGCCTATGTCCTCGACTAGGGTAATCATCTTTGTTTGTGTGCAAGCTTGTGTGGTTCTTTGAGTATTTTCCAGCCTTTGGCCCTCATCTTCCTGACTTGAGGATGTTTCCTTTAGGTTCTCGATGGGTCGGTAGGAACACCCATCCGTTTACCTCCCTGGAGCATTTCCGAGCTACTTTTGAGAGCCATGTTGTGTCCACGGTACGTTGCTTGTTGATCTGTGCGTTCTTTTTGTTCATTTTGTTTGAATGAATTTTGACATAATAATTTGCAGGTGTTGTGGTCTGCCTTTGATGAGATTCCTGGGGTTCCTCCCCATATTACCCTAGAGTCTTTCAGGGTATCTTCTCTACGAGTGGTATTTGAGGGGCCATTCAGCTTTGTATGGTATCTGGGAGATCGCTTGACTCGGTTGGTCTATCCCTCCTTGGGTACTCATCTGGTTCCGGAGGATCCTCCTCTGACCATGTTTCACCTGTGCGGCTTGAGTGTGCGAGACCTGGGGCTCGTGATCCGTGGTAGGGCGGCGCAGGAGTTTATTGTGTCGGAGGTTATTGGCGTGGACCAGACGGCCATGTACCTGGCCTATTGCTTGGATCGCCTGATGCCGGACCTTACTTCTGAGGTAATAAATTTGTCTGTGTTTTTGAATTGTTTGTCCAATATACTGACTTTTGTGTCTTGTAGGCGGATCGTCTGGCTCTTCCGGGCCCTAGGAGGTCTCGTTCTAGAGCTTCTCGTAGTCAGCCCCCAAGTGTGATCTTGCCAACTAATGAGGTGAGATATCTTGGAGAGAGTGGGGGCGCATAGTGGACGAGTTCCCTCTCGATGTTGTTGACAGAGAGGCGGTGGAGGGTCTACCCTTGCCCGATGGTTGCACGGGGGTTAGTCAATATCTTTTTTTTTATAGTTTGTGTTTATTTCGAGTTTTTTACTCTATTTTGTGACTCTCTCTCTCTTTTGTAGTTGAATCGGGAGCAGACCTCTCACGTCTTCAAGCTTATTCACCTGTTGAAGAAAGGCTATGGTCGGCGATGGGCAAGGGGAAAAGTTCTCGGTCCAAGACTATTGATGTAAGTGAATTCTCTTCTCCCTTTGGTTTTGCTAAGTGAAGTGCTTAACTTAACATTTTTGATATCCGCAGATGTCCCAGTCTTCCTCTTCGGTAGGATGACGCCCTTCTTCCGCAGCGAGAGCTTCTTCAACGAGTAGACTATCCATTGCTCGTTCTCCTCCTGTGGTGGTGATCGGGCCTCCTGTTGATGAGGCGCCCGGACCTTCTGTCCCGTACATTCCGGAGATGTTCTCTCCTGTTGATTTCCGGCCTTCCTTTGATAGGTTGCCTGCTGCTGCGCCCTCGACTTGAGATTGGGCGAACGCCCCTAGGTGGGATATGTCATATGCTGGGCCTTCTCATCAGGATGCCGCTATCGATATTGCTAGCCAGGCTACAACGAGTTTATTTGCTTTGGGATTTCCGGCAGGTACCCCTATGCGGGCTCCAGCGTACGACGGTCGGGACATGAGGCCTGAGAACAGTAGGCCCATATATTGTTCTTCTTTCCCTTATTCGACCGGAAACTACGGTCGAGGGTCGTCTGTTGATGTGGCCGGCAGTGATGATTCCAGTTGAACGATGTTGGGCCGTCTTGTGAACATTGGTCTTTGAATTTCGAACTCCTGTTTTGGGTGTAACACACATTTTTTTTTGATATGCATGAACATGTTATGATGACTCAATTATGCCCGTCTGATCTAATTTATGCGATGTGTTGTGCAGTAGGACAAAGCTACAAATTTAGGGGATAGTAGAAAAAACAAATGCAAGTAAAACGCAAAATTTACTCATATTATACCCCCTAAAAAAAATTAATAATAAAAAAAAGCAAATCTAAGAGAGTCTCGGGCTTTGCAATTCCGCGCGGGTGCTAAAAACTGGACTGAAATCGGGTCGTCTGGATCAGAAAATATGAACTGGAGCAAAAAGAAAATTCGGACTGGGCCATGGTCTGGGCCGCTAGCGGCGCTGGGCTGGGCCGCCAGCAGCGCTCAGCCGGGCCGCTAGCGGCGCTGACCAGTCCTGCTGACATCCCCTTTTTGGTGGATTTTTTTTTCTTTTTGGGCCCGCGTTCCTGCCTATAAATAGGATATTTGGGGTGCGTGATGTTGTACCACTTTTCATATCCCTTTAGCTCTCCCAAATTTCTCCAATTTTCCATCATGGTGAAATCCTTTGAAGATCTGTTCGATGCTTGGTGTAAAAATCAGACCGTACAAGATAGACTTGAACTAGCTCCGTTTCATGTTTCTACCCTGCTAAACTTAAAACCAACCAAAATACTGTGGCCCCTTCTTCGGTCTGCTTTGAATTATTGGGATCCCGACTTGCATGTTTTCCGGTTTGGTAATTTTGAATTATGCCCTTTGGTTAAGAAATTTCCTGCGATCACTAATATTCCTGATGTTCTTCCCCCAACTGTGCCTTATGTGAGAGATGGTTTTAGAGATTTATAAAGAAAATCCTTGGGCTTCTCATCCGTAGAAGCTAAAGGCATGGTGCTTGGTGCCGATGTGGACTTGGTTCAACTTTGCGAAAAATTCGATATCTCTTCTGAAAAAGGTGCCATATTCAGATGCTGCCGCCGACAGGCTTTTGTACTATGCCTGTTAAACCGTCTGTTGTTTGTTAATGCAGAATCTTCAAACATGGGTAGAGGTTCGTTGCTGCGTGTGGTTAATCAGATGGTTGAAGGCCATTCTCCCTTACATCTGGTCATAGGAGAAACCTTAATTGGGTTTGACAGGTTGAAAACATCTCCTAACTAAGCTTTTTCGGGCAGCCCCCTCCTGCTACAAATCTGGTTATGCGAGCATCTGAGGTTGATAGAGTCGCCGGATAATCTGATTATCCGTGTTCCTCGGACTTGGTCAAAGAAGACTTATACTGCTGCTAGCTTTCTGGTAAGGAAAAGGTTGTATTCTGAAAAGTCCCTTGCTGAATGGGATGCCTTTTTCAAGGCGGGACCTATCGTTCGTTGGCATGGGCCTTGGTGGAGCTTGACCTCTTTAGTAGCTTGTGATGACGTAATCCTCCATACTACTATACTAGGTTTGTACAGGACTACCTTCTTCTTTCCCTGTAGGGTCATGAGGCAATATGGTTTGAGAGAGGTGATTCCTCGCCAGGAGACTACGAGACCAAATATCGTAGCCTTGACCACTGAATTTGCTGCAGAATGGGGAAAGTATTGGCGTAGCCGGCATCGTTGGGCTGTACCTCGGATAATTACCTCAACCCGAGTTTCTTAAACTTATCTGAACTGACTAACCTGCAATGATGGGGAAGCGAGACGAGTCCTTCGTCCTGAGGAGTGAGACCAACTAAAACCTAGATACAACTCACAAACAGGAGGCAAGAAAAGGAAGGAAACGTCTCGTATGGGAGACTACCATGTACTGAAGAGAGGCAAGCCCCCAGCTCCAGGAAGCGATCACAGGTCGTCCTCAAGCCAGGGTCCTTCAAAGAAGAACTCTTCAACGATGCCTTCTAAAGGGAAGAAGGATTAAAGTAGTTTTCTAAGAAAGCAAGTCTAGTTTTCAAAAAAAAAAGTAATTATAGGAATTTGTTTAGCTTAAACCCTCATAGTTGCATTATTTTCCTAGGAAGTTTTAATTTTTGCAATGTAAGCTTATTCGTTCAGTTTGAATAAAGATTATAATTTTTGAATGGGTTGAATGGAATTTGTTGATTGATTTTGGTCGGGCCCCTTTAAAAGGGTTACCTACGTATCCAGTGTGGAATCAGGCCAGCGTAGTTCATTCAATTAGTGTTCGTCCTTTTTTTTTTTTTTTTTTTAAAGTTTTCATTTTATTATTAATTTTTTTTTTTTATGTTTTCGTTTTTATTAGACATACCACTTCTTCAATTGATCCATGTTGGTGAGTTGGCTGAACTCAATGCCATCAATTTCCATGAGTCTGACGGCGCCTCCTGATAAGATGTCTTTGATGATGAATGGTCCAGATCAATTTGGTCGAAATTTGTCGGTTACTGGGGCTCGTAGTTCTTTCCAAACCAAGTCCCCTTTCTTTAAGTTTCGGGGTCGAACCTTTTTGTTGAATGCTCTCGCCATGTATTGTTGATACATGTGGGAATGGTCTAGGACCCGTAGTCGTTTCTCTCATCTGTAAACATGAGCTCTTCATAGCGAGCTTGCAACCATTGGGTTTCGGGGATGTCTCCTTCTAAGGCTATCCGCATGGATGGTAACTGGACTTCTATGGGTAAAACTGCTTCCATTCCATAAACTAAAGAGTAAGGTGTCGCTCCTGTAGAGGATCTTATGGATTTCCTATACCCCCAAAGGGCAAACGGGAGTTTGATGGGTCAATGTTTGTAGTTTTCTATCATCTTTTAAATGATAGTTTTGAGGTTTTTGTTGGCGGCTTCTACTACACCATTGGTTTGGGGGCGGTAAGGGGATGATTTGTGGTGTTGGATTTTGTAGCTTTTAAGGAGGGTGGCTGTTTCGGCTTTGAAGTGGGATCAAATGATGTTAATTCTTATGAATTTGGACACTTGTTTGGAGGTAAGGATGGCATAGGACTGGGCTTCAACCCACTTGGTAAAATAATCTATGGCTACTAGGATGTATTCATGTCCTCCTGAGCCCCTTGCGGTGATCTTTCCTATGACGTCTATTCCCCATGCAAAAAATGGCCAAGGAGAGGTGAAGTTGTGAAGCATCGAGGGTGGCATATGCTGTAGGTTGGCATATATTTGACACTTCTTACATTTCTTGACATAGTCGTAACAATCCTTTTCCATAGTAGCCCAGTAATATCCCATTCGTAAGACCTTTTTGGAGAGCATCCGACCATTCATGTGTGGTCCACACACCCCATTGTGTACTTCGTCCATGATCGTTGCAGCTTCTTCGGCGTTCACACATCTGAGGTTCACCCCATTATGGGATTTTTTGTATAGAACCCCCTTGTATTCTATGTATTGTGCTGCTAAGAGACGGATGGCCCGTTGAGCTCTTAGTGGGGCATCTTGAGGGTACACTCCTTTGGTGATGTAGTTGTAGACGTCTTGGTACCAAGGGTCTTCTTTGATTGGAGCCAAGATCATTTCTGTGTCGAGGTTGTTGCAAAAGGCTGGCTCGCTTCTTCTCTGTATACAAACGGGCATCATGCTCACTGGATCAGGTATGATAATCAAAGATACCAGTTTGGATAGAGCGTCCGCAAATTGATTGTCTTATTGTGGGAGGTACGTGAAGGCTACCTCTTCAAAGTTGTTCAGTATTTTATCCAAAAATTCTTGGTAGAGTGCTAGGCTTTCACTGTGAACTTTCCACTTCCTAGAAACCTGGTTGATGATTAATAAGGAATCCCCATAGACCTTGAGTGTTCTGATACCCAGGCCTACTGCTGCTTGGAGACCGATGATGCAGGCTTCATATTCGGTTGCGTTATTGGTGACGGGAAAGTCTAATTTTACCGAAAGGGGCATATGAGCTTCATCTGGAGATACTAGAAGCACTCCTGCGCCGTAACCCTTTTGGTTGGATGCTCCATCGAAATACATTTTCCAGCAATTTTCCTCAACCAGGGCCACGTCCTCGTCGGGAAAATCATATTGTTCGACCTCCTTGGCTGTGTGAGTCGGGTGCTCAGCCAAGTATTCTGAAACTGCATGTCCTTTGATGGTCTCTGCGGGATCAAACTTAAGATCAAATTCAGACAACAACACTGTCCACCTCGCAATCCTTCCACTTAAGACTGGTTTCTCGAAGATGTATTTGAGGGGGGTCATCCTTGACCTTACTAGCACGGGATGGTTGAGCATGTAGTGCCTGAGAGTCTTGGTGGCCCAAACTAGCGCTAGACAGGTCTTCTCAAGGCTGGAGTATCGTGTTTCATAGTCAATGAACTTCTTGCTCAAGTAGTATATAGCTCGTTCTTGATCTTCTGTACTCTGGGCTAGCATAGCCCCCATGGCAGTGTCGGTCACTTTAAGATAAAGGATCAAAGATAGCCCTTGTTTGGGAGGAGCAACGATTGGTGGATTGGCTAGATAATCCTTAATCTTATCGAACGCCTCTTAACAGTGGTCATCCCATTCGACCTTGACCCCTTTCTTCAGCTTCTTGAATATGGGCTCACATGTTATAGTGAATTTTGATATAAACCAACTTATATATTGGAGTCGACCAAGGAACCCCCTAATTTCTGTTTCATTCTTGGGCTGTGGCATCCCAACTATTGCTTTGATCTTTTGATGGATCAATTTCAATTCCTCTTTAGCTGACTACACACTTTTAAAGGTTTAGTCGGAAATTGTATATACGGAGCCTTTCAAAGAACTTATGAAGCGCTTGAACATGGTCGTCTCGACGCCTTGATTTCACAATCATATCATCCACATAGACCTCAGCTTCTTTGTGCATCATGTCGTGTAATAAGGTTGTAGCAGTCCTTTGGTAGGTTGCACCTGCATTTTTTAACCCAAATGGCATGACTCTGTACCAATAAGTTCCCCACAGAGTTATGAATGTTGTTTTGCTCATGTCTTCTTTGGCCATCTGAACCTGATTATATCCCGTTTAGCCGTCCATAAAGGACAATAGGGCATATTCTGTTATATTATCTACCAGGAGATCAATATGAGGGAAAGGAAAATCATCCTTCGACCTGGCTTTGTTTAGGTCTCTGAAATCGACACACATTTGGACCCGACCATCTTTCTTTGGTACTGCAACTACGTTGGTGATCCATTCGGGGTAATCGGATACCACGATAAACCCAGCAGCAAGCTATTTCTGTACTTCTTCCTTTATGTTCAACGCCACTCTGGTCGGAGACGTCGCAATTTCTACTTAACCGGTTTATCATCTGAGTATAAAGGGATTTTATGCTCGGCTATGCTCCTTTCAATTCCTGGCATGTCTTTATAGGACCAAGCGAAGACATCTGTGTATTGCTGTAGGAGTTCAACATATTGCTCACGTTCTTGTGCAGTTAAGGATAATCCAATTCCTACTTCACGAGGTTCGCTTTCATTGCTTAAATTAATTAATTCCGTTTCCTCCACAATAGAGGTCTTTTGTTCATGATTATTTACCGCTTTTAGCAGCACTTTGGGGAACTCGTTTTCATCATTGGGTTTATCAATAGCTAAACAAGGCAGCGAATACGCAGAAAGATGTTTCATTTTATTGTCATTGGAATCAAAAACAACAAGAAAGGACACTACACCAAAAAACACCTACGACAGCGGCCGATTTTTGCCTACGACAGCGATTCCGACCGCTTTTGTCTCGAGCGCGGTAGTATGTCAAACACCTACGACAGCGGTTCCGTGTCGACCGCTGTTGTAGATGGCCTAAGACAGCGGTTCTACAACGACCGCTGTCCTTTATTGGTCAAATTTGACCTTTGACTTAGATTGAACCTACGACAGCGGTCACTCAACAACTGCTGTCGTAGGGCACATACGACAGCTGTTGTAGACTGACCGTTGTCATATGTCAATCCTTTTTCTTTTTTTTTTTTGTTGCTACCTGGTTTTCTTACGCTTTTATTGAACGGTAAAGTAAGGGATGTATGTTCATCTTTTACGCCAAGTGCAGAAAAACAAATTTAAATGTCTAAAATACAATAATAGACAATGACATGTAACAACAGCATTTTTATAACAAGTAACATTGTTACACATTTACTAACTCCGCATACAATAAAATCCTTAAGAGTCGGTCAAGATTTAAACATAAAACTAAGTGCATTTAAGACCCCTCTTAATCAGATTTCTTCCCCCTTTCTGTCTGGTTTTTGGCCTTCGGATTTAACATTTGAATATGTATCCTGCAAACAGCAAAAACATGTTTACATATACTTTAGGAACTAGTAAGCAAAGCTGGAAGTCCCTAGTTAGAAGACCACAAACATTTATACAACAATAATATCCAGCAAACCAACCCAATAGCTACAGCAGGGTCTGTATTCATCAAAAACAGGTGGAGCAATTTTTTTATTTAGAAACAAGCAGGCCAGGATACCAAATAAGCATAATACCATACCCAACAATAATGAAACTCATGCTCTCATTATCATTAATTAGAAGCATTAGTAATCCATGCTCTCAATTGTAAGTTAATATGGATAGGAGCACTCAAAGTTGTTCTACAACCATTATCCTCTGTGATATATCCCCTGTCATAAGACTGGTTGGAGAAGATAGCCATTTCTTTGCTTTATTTTTTTCTTTAACCAGTCCAAGGATTTCATAAATCTCCCATATTCACATGGCTTGCAAGTTGTCAACCAATCATATTACCCACACCTAAGTAGGATATGACCTTAGAGTAAGGAAAAAAACCACTCATGTACAAAAACCTCGTATCATTTGATCCCTAGCGTGAAGATGGGTAGCCACTAACTATGCTGGCTGCATTGAAGGTTTACGTTTATTACCTTAAGTACCCATGTTAGATGTTGAACACTCTTGACATGATATGTAAAATGTAAACTTGGCCACTTCATTTTTGTGCCAAGAAAATGCAAATATTTTAGAAAGTGGCTGGTCTTGACGACATATCCATGTTAGCAATTAAATTCTGCACATATAGTACTTCTTAGGTGCCAATCGTAACTCACATACATTTTAACAAATGTATAAAAAGCATAAAAAATAGGCCAGGAAGTCACAGAATACCTGTTTTGTATTCCAAGTAAATAGTGATTGCAAATTTGCTATAATGTTCAGACTCAAGCTCACCTTAAGATACAGAATACAGATAATTGAAAATGCAAGTACATCAGCTGGAGTATGAACACCCATATGAACATCAGCTGAAGTCAAGCATTAGCTGAATCATTTGGTCCATATGGATAATATCCCAAAGAAATGAAGGAATTTAAAAATAGAACTTGCAATTGCAGTTTCATACGTAAGCATACATAGTACTTCAAACATACTGATCCAAGGAATACAGCACAAGGTATTCATATGACAACATGTAGAACTACAAACAACGAAATTTGAAATAAAACAAGCATAAGCCATACTTAGCAATAGTAACGATCGTTTATGTTCAGCTGTGACAGCTCTCCAGGAACAGGCCTCTCGTGTCTGTAAGGACATTCTGCTCCTCTAGTCCACTTTCCTCTGCGTAGCAGCTGCACTTGTGCTCCGTTTCTCTTGTAATGAGGTGCGGGTCTCTCAAGCTTCACGAAATTTTTATTAGGTTGCTTCCTTCCATAAGAGGATTTGTGAGCTAAACCAGCTCTACCCTGCATAATACAGTCATATATGGCATCAGCTAGAATCAAATAATGTAATTAGAGAAGCGAAAAACCAATGTTTAAAGCCCTAAATTAGATTCAACTAAGTTTAGAAAACCACACATAACAGAACACCAACCAAAGTCCATAAGCTTAGTGTCTTAATACAGAACCCACTACATGTTTTAGGACCTTTGAGGATCAAACCAGTAAGACTAAGAAAAAATATTAACCCAAACCAATTGTAAACAGAATTCAGTAGTTCAGTCATTCAAGCCATGTCCTAAAATCATCACAAAGCTGGATTATACTTCCAGTCTTCCACTACATAATGAAATGCAGGAACAGGACAACTCAAAACAGCTACCAAATTTTTAATAAAAAAAAAAAGAAAAAGCATCAAAAGAACCAAGAACTTCAGTCAAGTTCTTTGCCTTTCCTTCATCAAAAGAATTAGTAATAGCTTCTCATACAAGAATGTCCAACACCAGCAAAACATATACAAGAACCCTAGACAATCGGACAGCTCAAAGCCTCAAACCCACATATACACATACAAACATACAATTCTATTTTTTTCTTTGCCCTAGTTTTGCAACAAATAAGGTAAGAACAACCACTAACAAACAAACAACCATCAATCTAATAACTCTAAAACAAAGTAATAAAAGACAGTACAATATACCAAAATCAACGAAAACAACTTCGGTAGCAGAACTCTGATAAAATCAAATGTACTTCTCAAGTAGCGACCCTCACTAGAAGACAGAGGAACTTCAATGGAATGAGGATGCTCAAATTGACGATTTCGACATAGATAGTAAACAACCTGCACTTTTCAATTCTGCACATATTTCGGTGACCTCTCCGTCCACACGTTCGCTCTCTCTGGACTCACTTAACTATACTTCTTCATCCTCCCCTCCATTTTCTCTCTCCCTTTAATCTCAAATCCCTAAACTCACATGTCGTTTCCAGCAAAATTACGCCTCAGAAGCTCAACTCAAAATCTCTTTCACCTTTCAACTTTCCAAAAAGACCTAGAAATTCAGCAAAAGAGCAACAAGGTCAAAATCAGAAACATAGATTCCAAGTTTCCTCACAAATTAAAGCTCAACTCAATATTTTCTCCAAAGTCAAATTAATCCGCACAATTGCATAGATCCAAAACAGTTCGAGTACCTTCGTGACTCAAATATAGCATATCAAAGTCGAATAAAAGCAAAACTATAAAGAAAAAAACACAAATATGCATAAATAAAAACCAAAAACAGATTCTTAATTAAAGCTGTCAAAGAACATTTTGAATCGTCCTCTCAACTTCGGTACCCTAATTTGTTATACAACAAATTTATTTGTTCCTAAAGATCAGAGATGACAATCAAATTAATCCACCAATTTTTAATCCCGAAATCTTTTAACCCTAAACCCTAATATAAATACAAAACCCCAAATCTCTAACCCTAGTCCCCCAATTGAAGGTAATCAATAGAGGATCTGCAATACCTGAGTTCTTCAAACTAGGGTTCGCGTGGGTCCCTCTGGTTCGCTTGGCAATTGCAGTGGTAGTCAGAGAGAGAACGAGAAAGAGAGAGACGGTGGTAGTCAAAGAGAGAACGAGAACGAGAAAGAGAGCAAGAAACTGAACAGAACCTGAAGAACGAGAAAGGTCGAGTGAGCGATGGCAATGGAGATGGAAGGGTGGGAACGTCGACTGAGAGATGGAAATTTTGTCGGTGTTAGTGTGAAGGACCGAAGGTGAGGTTGGTGAGGTTGGTCCAAATAGTCTTTTAATATACCTAGAACAGCGGTTGAGCTTTAGAGGCTGTTAAACAGCATATAAAATGGCGGTTGATATAGAGCCGCTGTTGTATATGGGTATATGACAGCGGCTCTAGAGTGACCGCTATTGTAGATGCATTTATTTTTATTTTTTCAATTTATTTCATTTATTTCATATCAACTACAGCGGCTAACACGGAGCCGTTGTTATAGGGGTGTTGTCGTAGATGTTTTCTGTTGTAATGGGGGTCTAAGCCTCCCTTCACATTGACACTAGACTTAGAAAAAGTAGAGGGGACATTTCCCGATCCTGACTCGTACCTAGGACCTATGTTAGACACTGACTCTGACTGAGACTCGGAATCAGACTCTTCCATCATTGGTCCTTCTCCAGTGGATATTGTGACCTTTCGTCCGTTTGGGCCGGTCCAGCTTACTTCTTTGCGCCACCCCCTTGTAATGTCTTCAGTAGTATATATTTGATCTGCAGGGTTGAAATTGCGGTCATTGAGAGCCATTACTTCTTCATCTACGTCAGGGGCTTCGACCATTCTGCTTTCTCGACCAAACAAAAGGCCCAATAGTTGGTTACCTGGTGCTTTGGTCCAATCTTGACTTGAGGGCTTTAAGGGGAGTTGTGGCTCTTCCCCCAACTGATTGCAATCTTGAAATATTTCAAAACTGGGATATGTGACCTTGGTTTCCTCATCGTAGTACGGTTCTGGAAAGCCGTAGTACGGGCAGTATTCTCCTTCTGTGACGAACTGACCATTTAGGGTGTGGCTATAAGGTGAGATGACATGTTTCCCCTTGAATTTTTTTCCCTTGCTTCAGACCTTGATTTCGGATTTCTTTGTCAGTAGGCTCGTATCCGAGTACGAAAGAGTTATTTTTGGGCTCAAACTTGAAAGTAGTGGGCCCTTGTCCATTTCTTCCCAGACCCATAACGGGTACAACCCTTGCTTTTTGAGGAAACCATTAACATGAGGGTTTGAGTGTGGTATGAAGGGTTCTTGATCCGTTTCAAGGACATTAACTTCAAACTGTGGTTCATATCTTCGTACTTTGATCTTAAATACATGAGATTTTGGGGGAGAGATCGTCCCGGAGTTGATAATGGACTGGATGTCATACTTCAAACGATACCATTGCTCCGTGAGATGACCAAAACATCTGTGGTATTGGCAATAGAGGTACTGATCTTCCTCTTCTACCCATACTCCTACTAAAAACTGTAAATCCCCGCGGCGAAGCAGAGCGGTCACGACGTCATAAATTGGCAGTGCCAGAGGTGTAAATTCGCGGATGGGGATGCTTGGTCTCTCTGTCGACAACCAGTGATGCGCGGGCCACATTGTTCCCTCATCAATGAAGGTTTGGATTCTGTTCCTCAAATCCCTGCAGTCATTTGTATGATGTCCGCAGGCTCGACAGTACTCGCAATAAACACCTGGATTTCCATTATCTGGGATAAGTTCATAAGTTGGTCCTACTGGGCTTATATAGCCATATGTTCTCATTTGTTGAAAAATGCGTTCTTGAAGCCAACGGGGTTGGCCTTGATCTTGCACCTGTTTGTTCCCTTCTAGGAATTTGATTCTCCTTTCCAACTCAACAACTGTCTTCGTCAGTCCTTTAATCTCTGAGTAATAGACCATCACATATTGAGTTAGGTGCTCAATATTGTCTTGTGATTCAGCGATAGCTTGGATTGGCTTGTCTACGCATCTATACCTGATGAGGCGTGGTGTCTCGTCTGGATAGAGGTCTGCTCGAATTTTGGCCTCTCGGAACGACCTATCCAATTGTTCTTCTATATCAAGGGCTTCATCTTGATTATCTAACACTGATTCTCTCACGGTTTCACGAACTGGATATGTGGTTGTCACAAAATGAGTCTTAATCTTCTTAACATTCAGACCCCTTTCTGACCCTAACATGAGAGGAGATTCTTCCTGTGTATCTTCGCTTGAGGACCGCTTGATGGATTCCCGCATGATCTGAATAAATAAATGATTTCTTAGAACCAAAAGAAACCACGAGACGCATTCTAAAAACAGTGACCCAAACGTAGAAAACACATTGTCCTAAAAGAAAAGTCCTTAAGCCTAAATGCCCAAATACTCCCCTAATATTTAAACGAAATGAAGTCAATGAACGAAAATAAGAAAAATAGAAAAACATAATTATCCTAACTTTATTTTCCTAGACTGAAAGAAAATGAAAAATGGGATAAATAAAACAAAAAGGGAATTTCGGTCATTTCCTTTTTCTTTATATTTTTTATTTTTCGGCATTTATTTTTGTTTCGCCATTTTTTTTTTTTTTTTTTTTTTTTTTTCTTTTTGGACCGAATCTGAATTACCTCAAAAGAAAAAGAAAAATACAAAATAAGAAAAGGGAGAGGGGAAATTAAAAGAGTGACTCTCTAGAAATTGTTCATGACTTTTAGAATAAATCATTGGGAAAACGATCAATGTTCACTGAATTTGAATTCTCGCACCATCTTTGGGCACTAGGAGCTAGCTAAAAATAAAAGAAAAGACTCCTAGCACGTAGGTACATGTTGGCACATAATCACGTAATTCATGCATTCAAGCAAGCATTATAACAACGTAGTTTACAGGCAAACATGTGATCAGACGGGCATTACAACGACATGGTCACAACAAGCAAGCGGATACATGAATGTGGGTTGAAGGCTTTTGGCTCCTGTGAGGTCACCACGACAAATTACAATTTCCGTTCGGTGGATGGTCGACACATCGATTGTAATGCTTTTCATCAACAAAGGATTGATGAGTCATGGGTGAGGAAGCGTCGATTTGCACGATAGGACAACTGTATATTTCTTTAGATATACGCGTTGTCTACGAGTTGCGACACAAACTTCCTCGAGAGTCGATAAGGGTCAAAAGGTTGTGCCAAAGCATGTGCAAATGATGCAAATGATGCAAGATAATATGGAACATGTTATTTAAGCAATTAAGCAAACTTGACTTTCGAGTCTCACCCTCTTAAATACGTCCCAAGTGAAGTCGCCACTGTAAGGACCTGGGATTTTTCATACCAATCCTTTTGTTTTCCCCGGAGTGCGTCCTTATAGAAAATTTGTCAGTTGGGGGCTTAGATAAGTTCAAGGGACCATCGAGTTAGAAAAGCTTTTGAAAAGACTTGAAGAGAATAAAAACCATGAAAGAGGTCACAAATCTGCTATTGGCGTTTTATCGAAGGGACAAACCGAAGGGACAACCCAATAGCGCGAAAGGTAAACTGATCATGTTTTTAGAAAGACTCCCGCTTATATAAAACATATAAGTACCCAAGAATAAAGGGTTCGGGGGCGAAGGTACGAGGTGGGAAGGTGTTAGGCACCCAACTTGCCCGTTTATGACGGCCTCTACTAACTCAAGTTTGCTTAATAATTTAAAGACATAATTCCCATGCAAAACCAGATTAACAACCTAGACTTAGACTATTAATTGGTTCATCACAAGCATCACAACATTTATTTTTAACCCTTATTTAGACATGCATTTGATTGACAAGTTGAGCAGCACAACGACCATACAGACAGTATTTAGGAAGCAATAAAAACGTATTCTAGCATGATATCCACATTATGACTACTTAGAAAATAAACAATTAAGCAAGCAATTTAATTTAAGCCCTCAGGAATTTGTACCTGAACTGTAGGCTATCTTTGACAAGAATAGTAAAAATAAATCTCAAGTTTGGAAGAAAAACGGGGAAGCTCAGAGTCAATACTACTGAAAATAGAGGTTGCCAACTCTAGGCTGTGTGTTTTGAACTAAGGGTGAAGGGTTTTTTATATTGGCCTGGGAAGTAGGGTTGAACGGGTGAGAATTGAGCTGAAAAATGAAACGGGCTTGATAAATGAGTCGGGCACGAAGGAAAAGGCAGCGCCGCTAGCGGCCTTGGTCAGCTGGATGACGTCATAGTGCCTTTATCTTCCGGGGAATTTTAGTGGTCTAAAAAACATGAAAAGGCTGTTTTGCCCTTGAATAGTAAAAGACGATTTTACCCCTATACCGCAACCTGGCGACCGGGGGAGGAATGAGGCATGAGACGTGTCATTGGAAAGATCTTGAACGGGGCTTTTGGATGGAAATGAAATAAAGGAGTGTTTGGAAGAAAACCTGAGACCTTATTTTAAACTATCAAAGCAAAATAGCAGTTCAAGCTTAAAATTACTCTTTTTTTGGCGTCTACACCCGAATTTTTTTTGGGGACTCTATTATGTCCCTAGAGGAGCCCCAGTGCCCCGCGAGGGTCACCTTGATTCCCGAACTCAGATATCACCCATGTCGCCCGTTTTTGGGCCAAAACATTGGCATCGCGTAAAACCGCCTTTACAAGCCTATCAGGGACCCAATAACCGATCCTAGGGGCCTCCCACAACCCATAGGGGTCTCCCGTACGATATGGGCCAAAAATATTAACGTCGAAAACTTTGCGTAAAATGGCCTAGAACACGTCCTCTAGAGCATTCCCGAGGCTCGGTTGCCGTTTTCGCCCGAAATTTTTTCAAGGACTCTATTATGGCCCTAGGGGACACCCGGTGCCCCGGGAGGGTCACCTTGATTCCCAAACTCCGATATCACCCATGTCGCCTGTTTTTGGGCCAAAACATTGGCATCACGTAAAACCGCCCTTACAAGCCTATCAGGGACCCAATAACCGTCCCTCGGGGCCTCCCATGTCGCATTGGATCTCCCGTACGATATGGGCCGAAAATATTAACGTCGAAAACTTTGCGTAAAATGGCCCAGAACACGTCCCCAGAGCATTCCCGGGGCCCGTTTGCCGTTTTTGGCCGACATTTTTATGGGGACTCTATTATTGCACTAGGGCACCCCCGGTACCCCGGGAGGGTCACCTTGATTCCCGAACTCAGATATCTCCCATATCGCCCGTTTTTGGGCCAAAACATTGGCTTCGCAGGAAGAGGGAATTACAGACAATTGCAGCAACAGGCCCAAACACAAAATTCTTTTGATTTACTGCAAAATGAAGAAGTGCAGGAAGGACAAAAGGCACAAGGGGAAGCTGCAGAACCAGAAACACAGGAGGAGCTGCAACCAGGTGTGATGCCACCACAAGGTAAGTCTCCTATCCTGACTAATAGTCATGGATAGGATCCTTATATGGATTATGAGAGGCCTAAATGGCCCTAATAAACAGAAAAATGTTAGTCTTTTCTGCAAAAAGATCAATGGTGACTTGGTTCCTTCTTTTTAGGTGCTCTTTTAGTAACTAAAATAAAACTAGTTATTGTGGAAAAATGCAAGGAAAATCTAATGCCAGGGTGGGAATAGATTGGGCAGAATCTGGCCCATGGTGTTGGGGTTTTTTCTTATGTGCAAATGATAACCTGCAAAGTTATTAACATTGTGAAGAAAAAGGAATTTGGGGTGAGTTTGTTGTGTATGGGCTAAATGGAAAAGGAGGAAAGGAAGAAATTGTGGAAGGAGCTCACTGATTTTGCACATTATTGCAATATTCCCTGGAGTTGGGGGGGATTCCAACACTGGGCTACTGTCAAGGAGGAGATCCAGATACATTTTCTGAATTACTAGGCTGTAAAAACTGCATTGTAGAATGTTTTCTACAAAAGTGAACTGGTCTGGGTGTCAATACACTCAGAAAATGGAGATGCAGGGACCTGCAATGTTTCGAGGGTCAGATTCAGATTTCAGTAGTGCAGTAGCAGGAGAAGATAAACAGCAAGGATAAGAGATGGGTAAGGAATCTGTGAAATTCATCTAAATGTGTTTTGTAGATGATGAAAACTATGCAGAAAGTCCAGCAGGAAAAATCAGAATCAGAGCTCAGCAGCTCAGCAGAAGGAAAAGATGCAGAATGCAACAAGGCTAGAGAATTTGTAATAGATTAGTTAACTATGTTTTGTATTTTGCTGTAAGTCAGGAATGTTTGGTTTTGTATGTTTCAGATATGGAGGGTGCATAATTGTTATTTGCACTAAGTCTTTGTAGTTTGGTGTAAGTGGAAATATTTTATGTTTTTTCTGTAGAACTGTAATAGCTTATTATTTTGTGTTTTGTAATTGCTGTAAATCAGCTAGGATAAGCCACTGGATGCAGTATGTTTGCTCCAGGTCTGTTTTTTTAGGGTCGTGTGGTTGTAAAACGGATGTAGATACAAGGAACCCTACCTAGTAGGTGGCCCTGGATCTGCACTACCTATGGGTTGTAATCTTGCTACATTGCAGCTAGTAATAATACAATTTCTGACTTGCACCAAAACATTGGCTTCGCATAAAACCGCCCTTACAACCCTATCAGGGACCCAATAACCGACCCTAGAGGCCTCCCATGTCCCATAGGGGTCTCCCGTACGTTATGGGCCGAAAATATTAACGTCGAAAACTTTGCGTAAAATGGCCTAAAACAAGTCCCCTAGAGTATTCCCAGGGCCCGGTTGCCGTTTTCGACGGAAATTTTTTTGGGAAATCTATTATGGCCCTAGAGGACCCCCGGTGCCCCATGAGGGTCACCTTGATTCCCGAACTCAAATATCACCCATGTCGCCCGTTTTTGGGCCAAAACATTGGCATCGCGTAAAACAACCCTTACAAGCCTATGAGGGACCCAATAACCGACCCTAGGGGCCTCCCATGTCCCATAGGGGTCTCCGATACGATATGGGCCGAAAATATTGTCTTGTGATTCAGCGATAGCTTGGATTGGCTTGTCTGCGCATCTATACCTGATGAGGCGTGGTGTCTCGTCTGGATAGAGGCCTGCTCGAATTTTGGCCTCTCGGAACGACCTATCCAATTGTTCTTCTATATCAAGGGCTTCATCTTGATTATCTAACACTGATTCTCTCACGGTTTCACGAACTGGATATGTGGTTGTCACAAAATGAGTCTTAATCTTCTTAACATTCAGACCCCTTTCTGACCCTGACATGAGAGGAGATTCTTCCTGTGTATCTTCGCTTGAGGACCGCTTGATGGATTCCCGCATGATCTGAATGAATAAATGATTTCTTAGAACCAAAAGAAACCACGAGACGCGTTCTAAAAACAGTGACCCACACGTAGAAAACACATTGTCCTAAAAGAAAAGTCCTTAAGCCTAAATGCCCAAATACTCCCCTAATATTTAAACGAAATGAAGTCAATGAACGAAAATAAGAAAAATAGAAAAACATAATTATCCTAACTTTATTTTCTTAGACTCAAAGAAAATGAAAAAATGGGATAAATAAAACAAAAAGGGAATTTCGGTCATTTCCTTTTTCTTTATATTTTTGATTTTTCGACATTTTTTTTTGTTTCGCCATTTTTTTTGTTTTTTTTTTTTATTTTTTCTTTTTGGACCGAATCTGAATTACGTCATAAGAAAAAGAAAAATACAAAATAAGAAAAGGGAGAGGGGAAATTAAAAGAGTGACTCTCTAGAAATTGTTCATGACTTTTAGAATAAATCATTGGGAAAACGATGAGTGTTCACTGAATTTGAATTCTCGCACCATCTTTGGGCACTAGGAGCTAGCTAAAAATAAAAGAAAAGACTCCTAGCACGTAGGTACATGTTGGCACATAATCACGTAATTCATGCATTCAAGCAAGCATTATAACAACGTAGTTTACAGGCAAACATGTGATCAGACGGGCATTACAACGACATATGCACAACAAGCAAGCGGATACATGAATGTGGGTTGAAGGCTTTTGGCTCCTGTGAGGTCACCACGACAAATTACAATTTCCGTTCGGCGGATGGTCGACACATCGATTGTAATGCTTTTCATCAACAAAGGATTGATGAGTCATGGGTGAGGAAGCGTCGATTTGCACGATAGGACAACTGTATATTTCTTTAGATATACGTGTTGTATACGAGTTGCGACACAAATTTCCTCGAGGGTCGATAAGGGTCAAAAGGTTGTGCCAAAACATGTGCAAATGATGCAAATGATGCAAGATAATATGGAACATGTTATTTAAGCAATTAAGCAAACTTGACTTCCGAGTCTCACCCTCTTAAATACGTCCCCAGTGAAGTCGCCACTGCCTTTATCTTCCGGGGAATTTTAGTGGTCCAAAAAACATGAAAAGACTGTTTTGCCCTTGAATAGTAAAAGACGATTTTACCCCTATACCGCAACCTGGCGACCGGGGGAGGAATGAGGCATGAGACGTGTCGTTGGAAAGATCTTGAACGGGGCTTTTGGATGGAAATGAAAAAAAGGAGTGTTTGGAAGAAAACCTGAGACCTGATTTTAAACTATCAAAGCAAAATAGCAGTTCAAGCTTAAAATTACTCTTTTTTGGCGTCTACACCCGAAATTTTTTTGGGGACTCTATTATGTCCCTAGCGGAGCCCCAGTGCCCCGCGAGGGTCACCTTGATTCTCGAACTCAGATATCACCCATGTCGCCCGTTTTTGGGCCAAAACATTAGCATCGCGTAAAACCGCCTTTACAAGCCTATCAGGGACCCAATAACCGACCCTAGGGGCGTCCCACAACCCATAGGGGTCTCCCGTACGATATGGGCCGAAAATATTAACATCGAAAACTTTGCGTAAAATGGCCCAAAACACGTCCCCTAGAGCATTCCCGGGGCTCGGTTGCCGTTTTCGCCCGAAATTTTTTCAGGGACTCTATTATGGCCCTAGGGGACCCCTGGTGCCCCGGGAGGGGCACCTTGATTCCCGAACTCCGATATCAACCATGTCGCCTGTTTTTGGGCCAAAACATTGGCATCAGGTAAAACCGCCCTTACAAGCCTATCAGGGACCCAATAACCGTCCCTAGGGGCCTCCCATGTCGCATTGGATCTCCCGTACGATATGGGCCGAAAATATTAATGTCGAAAACATTGCGTAAAATGGCCCAGAACATGTCCCCAGAGCATTCCCGGGGCCCGTTTGCCATTTTTGCCCGAAATTTTTATGGGGACTCTATTATTGCACTAGGGCACCCCCGGTGCCCCGGGAGGATCACCTTGATTCCCGAACTCAGATATCTCCAATATCGCCCGTTTTTGGGCCAAAACATTGGCATCGCGTAAAACCGCCCTTACAACCCTATCAGGGACCCAATAACCGACCCTAGAGGCCTCCCATGTCCCATAGGCGTCTCCCGTACGTTATAGGCTGAAAATATTAACGTCGAAAACTTTGCGTAAAATGGCCCAAAACAAGTCCCCTAGAGTATTCGCAGGGCCCGGTTGCCGTTTTCGACCGAAAGTTTTTCGGGAAATCTATTATGGCCCTAGAGGACCCCCGGTGCCCCATGAGGGTCACCTTGATTCCCGAACTCAAATATCACCCATGTCGCCCGTTTTTGGGCCAAAACATGGCATCACGTAAAACAACCCTTACAAGCCTATGAGGGACCCAATAACCGACCCTAGGGGCCTCCCATGTCCCATAGGGGTCTCCGATACGTTATGGGCCGAAAATATTAACGTCGAAAACTTTGCGTAAAATGGCCCAGAACACGTCCCCTAGAGCATTCCCGGGGCCCGGTTGCCGTTTTCGCCCAAAATTTTTTTGGGGACTCTATTATTACCCTAGGGGACCCCCGGTGCCCCGGGAGGGTCACCTCGATTCCCGAACTCAGATATCACCCATGTCGCCCGTTTTTGGGCCAAAACATTGGCATCGCGACGCAGCTTTCTCTCTCTAAAAATGCTCTCTTCTCTCTCCGCTACAGCGCTCGTTAGCCGTTGACGCAGCTGTGAGTTTCAATGGGGAAGAAAGACAAGGCAAAGCGAGGGACAAAAGCATGGAGATGTTGCGGAAAACTCAGCTCCCCCGTGTCCTACAAAAACTACGCATCATAGGCAAAGTGCCAGCACCAATCGAGACAACCTAGATCGGGTTGTGCGTAATCTCACCGATGAATTGGAAGCTCCTGAGGTCATGACACCTGAAGCACAAATTGAAACGGCGCAACAAATGGAATTAGCGAGAGAGAAAATCAGTTCTTGGCTCTCGAAAATGAAGGAGACAGCAAAAAATCAATTCTCGTCTGAGGATGAGGATGAAGAGACAGAGCTGGCCAAACAGCAAGAAACTGCAAACATAGGTAAGATCTCAGCTTGGGAAAAATTCGACATAACAAAACTAAAAAATGCTGGATTTAAACTTGATTTTATTGCACCTGCTATGCATGAGGGTAAACCGGTTGGGGAAACTAACTTCATGGACATTGAATCTGAAATCAATTACTGGAATCAAGCGGTTGTTTGGTATGTCATGGGGTCTAGACCACCAATTACTGTGTTTAGTGGATTTCTAAGAAGAATTTGGGCAAAAAGGGGGATGAACAAAATTGCTATAATGAAAAATGGATTAGTTTTGGTTCGTTTTGACTCATTGGAGCAGAGGGATGCTGTAATTCAGGAAGGGGTGTATCATTTTGACAACAAACCAATGATAGTCAGGCCATGATCTGAAAATGTGGACTATGCTCATGAGGAACTGACCACGGTTCCTATATGGGTAAAATTCCCTGGATTAAATGTGAAATATTGGAATGCTATGGGTTTGAGCAAAATTGCAAGCCTTGTTGGAAGACCAATGATGGAAGATAGGAACACAGAACTCAAGGTAGGGATTCACTATGCCAGGGTGCTAATTGAAGTAGAAATTGGAGGTGTATACCCTGATAAGGTACACTTCAAGAATGAGAAGGGGAATAATGTTGAGCAGGAGGTTGAATATGACTGGAAACCTGTTATATGCAGTCACTACAAACAGCATGGGCATAGTGAACCTGAATGCAGAAAAAAGATTGCTGCTGCAGCACCTGTGCCTTTGCAGAATCGACCAAAACAAGCAAACCCTAGGAACCAGCAATGGCAGAATACAGGAAGAGGAAGAGGCAAAATGTGGATTGCAGGGAGAGGTGTGAGAGAAGGAAGAGGGAATTACAGACAAATTCAGCAACAGCCCCAGACACAAAATTCTTTTGATTTACTGCAAAATGAAGAAGTGCAGGAAGGGCAAAAGGCACAAGGGGAAGCAGCAGAACCAGAAACACAGGAGGAGCTGCAAACAGGTGTGGTGCCACCACATGGTAAGTCTCCTATCTTGACTAATAGTAATGGATAGGATCCTTATATGGAATGTGAGAGGCCTAAATGGCCGTAATAAACAGAAAGATGTGAGTCTTTTCTGCAAAAAGAACAATTGTGGCTTGGTAGCTTTGTTAGAAACTAAAATAAGCGTAGTTAATTTGGATAAATGCAAGGAAAATTTCGTGTCAGGGTGGGAATCATACAGCAACCATAATAATCATAGATTGGGAAGAATCTGGATCAGATGGTTACCAAATTATTTCCATGTTGATGTGATTTTTTCTTCTGTGGAAATTGGTTTCCTGTAAAGTTATTAATATTGTGAAGGAAAAGGAACTTGTGGTGAGTTTTGTGTATGGGCTAAATGAAAAGGAGGAAAGGAAGCAATTGTGGAAGGAACTCACTGATTTTTCACATAATTGCAATACTCCCTGGATTGTTGGGGGGGATTTCAACAATGTGTTATTATCTGAAAACAGACAAGGCGGAGCTCCAGTTACATATTCTGAAATACAAGGCTTTAAAGACTGCATTGAAGACTGTCTACTTACAGAACTGAGCTGGTCTGGGTGTCAATACACTTGGAATAATAAGCATGAGAGGGGAGGGAGAGTTTACTCTAAAATTGACTGGGTTTTTGCCAACAGTCTTTGGATCCAGGAATATGATCAGTTTGATCTTAAATTCCATCCAGAGGATGTTTCTGACCACTCTCCAATATGTTTAACCCTGCACAAAGAATTCACAAAAAACACAAATATTCCCTTTAAATTCTTTAACATGTGGAGCCTCCACTCTGAATGTCAAGCTTTGGTGCAGCAAGCTTGGAATTTCAGAACACAAGGCACAAAAATGTTTAGAGTTTATCAGGAACTGAAAAAAGTGAGGTCAGTGCTGAAAAAGCTAAATAGAGATGAATTTAGTGGGATTCTAACCCAAGCTGAGGTGGCTAGAACTGCTATGACTCAAGCTCAGAATGAAGCAAACCTGGAACCTTTAAATGATACATTACAGCAGAAGGAAGTGCAAGCCAGGAAGAGGTACAATGAGCTGAATATGGCAGCTGAGAACTTCTTACAGCAGAAGAGCAAGGCAAAATGGGTTCAGTTGGGAGATGGGAATACCCAATTCTTTCATGCAGTCATGAAGCAGAGAAGACAACAACACAGAGTGCATTCCATCAAGACACAGGAGGGCATCCTTTTAGAAGACCAGAATTTGATTATGGAGGAATTTGTGGGCTTTTACAGAGAAATGTTAGGAGTTTCAGGAACTAGGGACACTGCAGCAGAAGACAGTTTTTTCTTAGCAGGACACAAATTAGACATACATCAACAGATGACCCTGAATGCCCCTGTGGCTGCTGAGGAAGTCAAGAAAGCCATGTTTGATATTGACTGTAACAAAAGTCCAGGCCCTGATGGTTTTGGATCAGGTTTCTTCAAAGGAGCTTGACATATTGTGGGGCAGGAAGTGACTGAGGCTATTATAGATTTTTTTGAGTCTTCTAAAATGCTTAAAGAGGTGAATGCAACAAACTTGTGTCTTGTGCAGAAAATACCAAGTCCTGAAAAAAAGGCATCTGATTACAGACCTATAGCTTGCTGTAATACTACCTACAAGTGCATCTCCAAGATTCTATGTGGGAGATTGGCAAGGGTGCTTCCTAAACTAGTTTCAGTGAATCAGGGAGCTTTTGTGGCACAGAGATCAATAGTCCACAACATCATAATATGTTAGGACCTAATTAAGCACTACAATAGGAAACAATCCTCTCCTAGGTGCTTGATGAAGATTGATCTAAGGAAAGCTTATGACACAATTCACTGGGGTTTTATCAAGGAAATGTTGCAAGGGTATGGCTTCCCTCTGAAGTTCAGTGGCGGGCTACTGGAGTGCATCCAAAATGCTAGCTTCAGCATCAACATGAATGGGGAAGTACATGGATATTTTACTGCAAAGCGTGGCATTAGGAAGGGAGACCCCATCTCTCCATTAATCTTTGTCTTGGTCATGGAATACTTGTCAAGAATCTTAAAGATAGCTTGCATGGACAATAATTTCAGCTGGCACCCCATGTGCAAAGAGCTTGCACTGAGTCACCTCTGCTTTGCTGATGACTTGATGTGCTTCTGCAAAGCTGCCCATGAATCTGTGAGTATCTTAATTAACTGCATAAACTACTTTTCACAAGCTACTGGTCTGTTTGCAAACAAGGAAAAATAAAATATGTATGTAGCAGGTGTTAATGAGCAAAAAAAGAATGACCTACTAGGCCTCTCTGGGTTTAAGGAGGGTTCACTGCCAATGAAATACCTGGGTGTCCCACTGTCCCCATCTAAATGGAGGAAAATTGATTGTGAATGCTTGGTGGATAAAATGACAAAAAAGCTACAAACTTGGGCCTCCAGAAACCTCTCCTATGTAGGAAGGGCACAATTAATAAATTCTGATTTATTATCTATACATGTATACTGGTCGAGCAATTTTATAATGCCTGTTGGGGTACTGAAAAGTATAGAGCAAAAGGGCAGATTTTTTTTATGGAGAGCTACTGATCAGAAGCACAAAACAAGCCTGGTTGCCTGGGATGTAGTGTGCAGACCAAGGAGAAATGGTGGCATAAATATTAAAAATTGCAAATGGTTTAATATAGCCCCAAATGGGAAGCATATATGGGATTTGGCCACCAAAAAAGATACACTGTGGGTAAAATGGATTAATGGAGTGTATTTGAAAGGAAACAATTTCTGGAACTATGCTCCTGTGTGGGGAGCTAGCTGGTACTGGACAAAGCTTAATAAGATCAAAAGCCATTTCCAGAACCATTATACAAACAGAGGAGTGTGGAAGGATGCACATGATGGGATATACTCTGCTGCAAGTGGATACAGGGCACTGATAGGGAACATGCCAAAATACAGACATGCTGATCTGATTTGGGGAAAGATATCTGTGCCTAGGCAAAGCTTCTGCTTATGGCTGGCCCAAATGGGAAGATTGCTAACTAAGGATAGGCTGCAGAAAATGGGATTCCTAAATGGGGATACCATTTGCTACTTGTGCAAAATGAAAACAGAAGACCATAGCCACTTGTTCTTCAGCTGTAATGTATCAACAGAAATACTGAACCAGCTAAGGGTTGGCTGCAAGAGCAAACACTATCCAGGGCATGCTCAACTAGATCAGTAGACAGAAATGCTTGAGATTCAGGAAAGAAGTGTATGCAGCAGGACTTGCAGCAGTAGTGTACTGGATATGGAGATGCAGGAACCTGCAGTGTTTTGAGGGGAGCAGGATGCCACTGACACAAGTTATACAGCAGATTCAGCTGGCAATCAGAATCAGAATTCAGCAATGCAGTAGCAAGAGGAAGATAAACAGCAAGGATAAGAGATGGATAAGGAATCTGTAAAATTCATCTAAATGTGTTTTATAGTTACTGTAAATC
>CM076154.1:26047500-26065000 GCA_038025085.1 Tetragonia tetragonoides
GGCCCGCTTGCCGTTTTAGCCCGAAATTGTTTCGGGGACTCTATAATGGCCCTAGGGGACCCCCGGTGCCCCGGGAGGGGCACCTTGATTCCCGAACTCAGATATCACACATGTTGCCTGTTTTTGGGCTAAAACATTGGCATCGCGTTAACCGCCCATACAAGCCTATCAGGGACTCAATAACCAACCCTAGGGGCCTCCCATGTCCCATAGGAGTCTCCTGTACGATATGGGCCGAAAATATTAACGTCGAAAACTTTGCGTAAAATGGCCCAGAACACGTCCCCGTGAGCATTCGTGGGGCCCGGTTGCCTTTTTTGCCCGAAATTTTTTCGGAGACTCTATAAAGGCCTTAGGGGACCCCCGGTGCCCCGGGAAGGTCACCTTGATCCCCGAACTCAGATATCACCCATGTCGCCCGTTTTTGGCCCAAAACATTGGCATCGCGTAAAACCAACTTTATAAGTCTATCAGTGACCCAATAACCGACCCTAAGGGCCTCCCACGTCCCAGAGGGGTCTCCTGTACGATATGGGCCGAAAATATTAACGTCCAAAACTTTGCGTAAAATGGCCCAGAACACGTCCCCTAGAGCATTCCCGGGGCCCGGTTGCCGTTTTCACTCGAAATTTTTTCGGGGACTCCCTTATGGCCCTAGGGGACCCCGGTGCCCCGAAAGAACACCTTGATTCCCGAACTCAGATATCACCCATGTCGCCCGTGTTTTGGCAAAAACATTGGCATCGAGTAAAACCGCCCTTACAAGCCTATAAGGGACCCAATAACCGAACCTAGGGGCCTCCCATGTCCCATAGGGGTCTCCCGCACGATATGGCCCGAAAATATTAACGTCGAAAACTTTGCGTAAAATGGCCTAGAACACTTCCATTAGAGCATTCCCGGGGCCCGGTCGCCGTTTTCGCCCGAAATTTTTTCGGGGACTCTATTATGGCCCTAGGGGAGCGCCGGTGCCCTGGGATGTCACCTTGATTCCCGAACACAGATATCACACATGTCGCCCGTTTATGGGCTAAAACATTGGCATCGCATCGCTTTCTCTCTCTAGAAATGCTCTCTCCTCTCTCCTCGTCACTGCTCGTTAGCCATTAACGAAGCTTTGAGTTTCAATGGGGAAGAAGGATAAAGCATAGCGAGGGACTGAAAACCACGGTGATGATGCGGAAAATTCAGCGGCTCCCCCGTGTCCTACAAAAAATGCGACTCATAGGCAATGTAACAGTACCAACCGAGACAACCTAGATCGGGTAGTTCGAAATCTCACAGATGAATTGGAGGCTCCTGAAGTCATGACGCCTCAAGTGCAAACTGAAACGGTACAACAGATGGAATTAGCAAGAGAGAAAATTAATTCATGGCTCTCGAAGATGAAGGAGAAGGCCAAAACTCATTTTTCGTGGGAAGATGAAGCTGAAGCTTCAGAGCAAGCCAAACAGCAGCAATCTACAGATGTAGGTAAGATCTCAACCTGGGAAAAATTTGATATATCCAAATTGAAAAATGCTGGGTTTAAATTGGATTTTATTGCGCCTACTATGCATGAGGGTAAACCAGTTGGGGAAATTAATTTCATGGATATTGAATCTGAAATTAGCTACTGGAACCAAGCGGTTGTATGCTATGTAATGGGGTCAAGACCACCAATTAATGTTTTCAGTGGATTCCTAAGAAGAATTTGGACAAAACGGGGGATGAACAAAATTGCAATGATGAAAAATGGCTTAGTTCTGGTTCGGTTTGACTCTTTGGAGCAGAGGGATGCTGTAATACAGGAAGGGGTTTATCATTTTGACAATAAACCTATGATAGTCAGGCCATGGTCTGAAACTGTGGATTATGCTCATGAGGAATTGACCTCGGTTCCTATATGGGTAAAATTCCCTGGATTAAATGTGAAATACTGGAATGCAATGGGATTGAGCAAAATTGCAAGTCTAGTTGGAAGGCCAATGATGGCCGACAGGAATACAGAGCTCAAGGTAGGGATTCACTATGCTAGAGTTCTGATTGAAGTAGAAATTGGAGGTGTATACCCTGACAAGGTGCACTTTAAGAATAAGAGGGGGAATATTGTTGAACAGGAGGTGGAATATGACTGGAAACCTATTATGTGCAGTCATTGCAAACAGTATGGGCATAGTGAACCTGATTGCAGAAAGAAGAAAGATGCTGCTGCCCTTGTGAATCAAGCTGTGCCTGTGTAGAACCAACCAACACAACAAGAAAACCCTAGGAACCAGCAATGGCAGAATGTAGGGAGAGGGAGAGGTAGAATGTGGAATGCAGGGAGAGGATTGAGAGCATGAAGAGGCAATTACAGACAAATTCAGCAAACAAAAAATGTCAATCCCCAGACACAGAATTCTTTTGATTTACTGCAAAATGAAGGAGAAGTGCAGGAAGGGCAAATGACACAAGGTGAAACAGTTGAGCCAGGGATACAGGAGGATCAGCACACAGGTGGGGTGCCACCACATGGTAAGTCTCCTATCTTGACTGGTAGTCATGAATAGGATCCTTATATGGAATGTGAGAGGCCTTAATGGCCCTAATAAGCAGAGGGATGTTGCTCTTTTCTGCAAAAAGAATAATTGTGGCTTGGTGGCTTTTCTAGAGACTAAAATAAGATTAGTTAATCTGGAAAAATGCAAAAATAGTTTCATGCCAGGGTGGGAATCATATAGTAATCATAATGATCATAGGTTGGGCAGAATTTGGATAAGATGGTTGCCAAATTATTTTCATGTTGATGTGATTTTTTCTTCTGTGCAAATCATTATCTGTAAAGTAATTAATATTGTGAAGAAAAAGGACTTTGTGGTGAGTTTTGTATATGGTCTAAATGAAAAGGAGGAAAGGAAGCAACTGTGGAAGGTACTCAATGATTTTGCAATTAATTGCAATACACCCTGGATTGTTGGGGGGGATTTCAACAATGTTTTATTACCTGGCAATAGACAAGGAGGAGTACCAGTTACATATGCTGAAATACAAGACTTTAAAGCTTGCATTGAAGACTGTTTGCTCACAGAATTGAGCTGGTCTGGATGTCAATATACCTGGAATAATAGGCATGAGGGGGGAGGGAGAGTTTACTCTAAAATTGATTGGGCTTTTGCCAACAGCCTCTGGATCCAGGAGCATGATCAATTTGATCTACAATTTCATCCAGAGGGTGTATCTTACCACTCTCCAATCTGCTTAACTCTACATAAAGAACTCACAAACAAAAGAAATATCCCCTTTAAATTCTTTAACATGTGGAGCCTCCACTCTGAATTCCAAGCAATGGTGCAGCAAGCCTGGAATTTCAGAACACAAGGCACAAAAATGTTTAGAGTGTATCAAAAACTGAAAAGGGTGAGGGCAGTTCTGAAAAAGCTAAATAGGGATGAATTTAGTGACATTTTAGCTCAAGCTGACATTGCAAGAATCGCTATGACTCAAGCTCAAACAGAAACAAACAAGGAGCCTCTAACTAAGGCATTGCAGCAGAAAGAAATACAGGCCAGGATGAGGTATAATGAGGTGAATATGGCAGCTGAGAACTTCTTAAAACAAAAGAGCAAGCCAAGATGGGTTCAGTTGGGAGATGGGAACACTCAGTTCTTTCATGCAGTAATGAAGCAGAGGAGACAACAGAACAGACTGCACTCCATAAAGACACAGGAGGGTGTCCTACTGGAAGACCAGAACTTGATTATGGAGGAATTTGTGGGGTTTTACATAGAGATGCTGGGGGTCACAGGTGTCAGGGACACTACAACAAAAGAAAGCTTTTTCTTTGCAGGCCACAGACTCGACTTGCATCAACAGATGACCCTGAATGCCCCTGTGGATGTTGATGAAGTGAAGAAAGCCATGTTTGATATTGACTGTAACAAAAGTCCAGGCCCTGATGGTTTTGGATCGGATTTTTCAAAGAAGCTTGGCATATTGTGGGGCAAGAAGTGACTGATGCTATTATAGATTTTTTTGATTCCACTAAAATGCTCAAAGAGGTGAATGCCACAAATTTGTGTCTTGTGCAGAAGATACCTAATCCTGAGAAGGCAGCTGACTTCGGACCTATAGCTTGCTGCAATACCATCTACAAGTGCATCTCCAAGATTCTGTGTGGGAGATTGGCAAGAGTGCTTCCTGTGCTTGTCTCTGTGAACCAGGGAGCTTTTGTGGCTCAGAGATCAATAGTCCACAACATAATGATATGTCAGGATCTTATTAAGCATTACAATAGGAAACAATCCTCTCCTAGATGCTTGATGAAGATTGATCTAAGGAAAGCTTATGACACAATTCATTGGGGGTTTATCAAGGAAATGCTGCAAGGGTATGGTTTCCTTGTAAAGTTCAGTAGCTGGATACTTGAGTGCATCCAAACTGCTAGTTTCAGCATCAACATGAATGGGGAAGCACATGGATACTTTACTGCAAAATGTGGCATTAGGCAGGGAGATCGAATTTCTCCATTAATTTTTGTTTTGGTAATGGAATATTTATCAAGAATCCTGAAGATAGCATGTATGGAAAAGAGCTTCAGCTGGCATCCCATGTGCAAAGAACTTGCACTAAGTCACCTCTGCTTTGCTGATGACTTGATGTGCTTCTGCAAAGCTGCCCCTGAATCTGTGAGTATCATGATGAACAGCATTAATTATTTTTCACAAGCTACTGGGTTGTGTGCAAAGAAGGAGAAATCTAATATTTATGTAGCTGGTGTAAGTGAACAAATTAAGAATGAGCTGTTATGTGTGTCAGGATTTAGGGAGGGTGCATTGCCCATGAAATACTTGGGTGTTCCACTGTCTCCATCTAAATGGAGCAAATTAGACTGTGAATGCTTGGTGGAAAAAATGACAAAAAAAATTGCAGATTTGGGCCTCCAGGAACCTCTCATATGCAGGAAGGGCTCAACTAATTAATTCTGTATTATTTTCTATACATGTATACTGGTCGAGTATTTTTATAATGCCTGCTGGGGTACTGAAAAGTGTAGAGCAAAAATGCAGATTATTTTTGTGGGGATCTACTGAACAGAAACACAAGACAAGTTTGGTAGCCTGGGACATTGTATGCAGACCAAGGAAAAATGGTGGAATAAATGTTAAGAATTGCAAATGGTTCAACATAGCTCTAAATGGGAAGCATATTTGGGATTTAGCCACCAAAAAAGATACACTGTGGGTAAAATGGATAAGTGGAGTTTATTTGAACGGAGAAAATTTCTGGAACTATGTTCCTGTGTGGGGAACCAGTTGGTACTGGAAAAAGCTTAATAAAATCAAAAGCTATTTCCATGATCAATATTCAGCTAGGGGAGTGTGGAAGGGTGCACCTGATGGGATATATTCACCTGCTAGTGGATACAGAGTATTAACAGGAGACATGCCAAAATATAGACATGCTGATTTGATTTGGGGGAAGATATCTATGCCTAGACAAAGTTTCTGCCTGTGGCTGGTTCAAATGGGTAGATTGCTAACTAAAGACAAGATGCAAAAAATGGGTTTCTTGAATGGGGATGCAATGTGTCACCTGTGCAAGCAAATACATTCCAGGGCATGCTCAACTGGATAAGCAGACAAAAATGTTCAAGATTCAGGAAGGAAGTGTATGCAGCAGGGCTTGGAGCAGTAGTTTACTGGATATGGAGATGCAGGAACATCCAACATTTTGAGGGTAGCAGAATGCCACTGTCGCAGATCATACAGCAGATTCAGCAGGTAGTCAGAATCAGAATACAGCAATGCAGTAGCAAGAGGAAGATTAACATCAAGGATAAGAGATGGATAGGAATTCTGTAATATGTTATTTCTACTATGTTTTTGTAGTTACTATAAGTAGGAAATGTTTGTCTTCTGTTTCAGTTATGAGGAGCCACTGTGTGTAGTGTGCTGGTCCAGTAATGTAAGGTCTGTCTGGTTGTAAGGGGATGTAGACCCTAAGGAACCCTACCTAGTAGGTGGCCTTGGATTTACATTGCCCTGTGGGCTGTAATCTTGCTACATTACAGCTAGTATTAATACAAGTTCTGATTTGCACCAAAAAAAAAACATTGGCATCGCGTAAAACCGCCCTTACAAGCCTATCATGGACCCAATAACCGACCCTAGGGGCCTCCCATGTCCCATAGGGGTCTCCCTTACGATATGAGCCAAAAATATTAACGTCGAAAACTTTGCGTAAAATGGCCCAGAACACGTCCCCTAGAGCATTCCCGGGGCCCGATTGCCGTTTTCGCCCGAAATTTTTTCGGGGACTCTATTATGGCCCTAGGGGAGCCCCGGTGCCCCGGGAGGTTAACCTTGATTCCCGAACTCAGATATCACCCATGTCGCCCGTTTTTGGGCCAAAACATTGGCATCGCATCGCGCGCTTGTTAGGCGCAGTTTCTCTCTCCAAAATGCCCTCCCTTCTCTGTACCCAGGCGTATGATAGCTTCTGCTAACTTGCTCCTAGTTTAATGGTGAGGAAGGAAAAGGCAAAGCGCGGAACTGAGAAAGAGGGTACTGGGTCAGTGAATGAGGCGCAAGTGATTACAGAACCAACAATGGATATTCCCCATGAATTGCATAGTTCTCAGAGGCCAAATTTGGATAGAGTTGTTCGTAACCTATCTGATGAATTGAATGCCCCAGAAATCCTTACTCCGGGTGTTCAGAATGGGTCAGTACAACAAATTGAACTGGGTAGAGAGAAGATCAACTGCTGGTTGTCACAACTGTAGGAAAAAGCAAAATCAAGAGGGTCATGGGCAGATGAAGCTGAGGCAGCTGAGCAGAGATATGCAGTGGAAAATGAAATAGGTAATCCTACTGCCTGGGACAAATTTGATATTTCTAAACTCAAAAATGCTGGTTTTAGACTTGAGTATGTTGAACCTGTGATTGTTGATGGGAAACCTGTTGGAGAGATTAAATTGGATGATATTAAATCTGAAATGGAATACTGGAGTCAGGCCTTAGTTTGTTATGTCTTGGGGGCTAGACCAACTGTGAATGTTTTTAGTGGCTTCCTAAGGCGCATTTGGGCTAATAGGGGTATGAAGAAGATTGTCATGATGCAAAATGGTATTGTTCTAGTTCGTTTTGATACTTTGGAACAAAGAGATTCAGTTCTCCAGGAGGGTATTTTTCACTTTGATAACAAACCCCTGATTGTTAGACCATGGTCTGCAAATGTTAACTATGCAAAGGAGGAATTGCATTCTGTTCTTATTTGGGTAAAATTACCAGGTTTGGATATCAAATACTGGAATACCACATGTTTAAGCAAGGTGGCTGGTCTCATTGGCAGGCCTATGATGGCAGACAAGAACACTGAGATGAAAGTGGGGGTAAACTTTACAAGAGTGCTGATTGAGGTAGACATTGAGTCTGCCTTTCCAGACAAGGTTCATTTTCGTAATGAGAGGGGTGTTATAATAGAGAAACAGGTATACTATGACTGGAAACCTACAGTTTGCAAGTTCTGTAGGCAGTATGGGCACACTGAGGAGGTTTGCAGAAAGAAAGCAGGCACTCTGGAGACCTTGAGACCTGCTAATGGTGTCACTAGACATAGTACTCCTCCTGTTGTGAATGCAGCTAGACCTGCTGCAGAGGTAATTGGGCCACCAGCAGCTGGAAGACAACAGCATTGGATACCAGCTGGTAGAGGTAGGGGCAGGGGCAGACAGGGGTACATGGAGAATATGCAGAGAGGAGGAGGTGCAGGAAGACAAAACCCTAGGCCTGAAGTTGTACTCAGGGTTAATGGGAAAGTTCAGACTCTAGAGGGAGTGGAAGCTACACCAAACCATAACTCTTTTGCTAGCTTGCAGGAAACACAGGATGAGCACCCAGCTGAAGCTGAGCTGCAGGGAGGGGAGAAGCACATACCTCCTGTGGGTCATGGATAGTTTATGCATTTGGAATGTCAGAGGCCTCAATGGGCCTAATATGCAAAAGGAGGTAGCTCTATTTTGCAATGTTAATAAATTTAATTTTGTTGCATTTTTAGAAACCAAAATTAGATGCAAAAAAAGTGTGTTAGAGGGGTGGGGATCTTTTATTAATTTAGATGCTCATCATCTGGGGAGAATCTGGCTAAGATGGCAACCTCAAGTTTACAATGTGGTGGTTGTGTCATCTTCAGCTCAGATGGTTATTGTCAAGGTTAATGATGTGAGACTGAAAAAGACCTTCTATGTTAGCATAGTTTATGGTATGAATGACAAGGAGGGTAGGAAGATCTTGTGGAGAGAGTTGCATGCTTTTGCCAGTGGGTGCTCTGACCCTTGGATTATTACAGGGGATTTTAATAATGTACTGAAGTATCAAGATAGACAAGGGGGGGCTGCCGTGACTCACAGTGAGGTGGTGGATTTTAAATCATGCTTAGACCAATGCCTTTTAACTGAGCTAGGTTGGTCTGGATGCAAATATACCTGGAATAATAGGCATGAAAATGGAGTGAGAGTCTATTCGAAGATAGATTGGGTTTTTGCTAACTGCTCCTGGATTCAAGTCTTTGATCAATGCTTAGTAAAATTCCTTCCTGAAGGAATTTCAGATCACTCTCCAGCAATAATTGAATTGCAGGCCAGTATGCAGATGAGGAAGGGCAATTTCAGATATTTCAATATGTGGGGCAATAATGCAGAGTTTATTAATATTGTGCAGCAAGCTTGGAGTATTGATTGTGTAGGTACCAAGATGTTCCAACTGTATCAGAAATTGAAGAATGTTAGATATAGCTTGAGGAAATTAAACAGAAGAGATTATTCAGATATTCTGACTAGAGCTGATGAGGCCAGGGATGCAATGCTCAGAGCTCAACTTGCTGCAAATAACAACCCTGCAGATCTTTGCCTACAGCAACAGGAATTCCAAGGAAGGAAGAAATTCTGGGAAAATAGTACTACAACTAAGGAGTTTTTAAAGCAAAAAAGCAAGATGAAATGGGTTCAAGTGGGAGATGATAATACTAAATTCTTTTACTCCATATTGAAGAAAAAGCACCAGCAAAATAGAGTTTATTCTCTAAAGAATACAGCAGGGGAGATTATCTCAGGTCAGCAGGAGGTGATGGGAGAAATCATCTCTTTTTATAAGGGGATGCTTGGTGTCAAGGAGACTGGAAGAGTGCAAGCTGCAGATTTTATTTTTCAGTCTGGGTACATGCTAACTTCACAGCAGCAGTTGTGCCTTATTCAGCCAGTAACAAAAGAGGAAATTAAGGGTGCTATGTTTGATATTGACAATGACAAAAGTCCTGGTCAAGATGGCTTTGGAAGTGGCTTTTTCAAGGACTCTTGGAAGGTGGTAGGGGATGATGTTTGTGAGGCTTTTCAAGACTTCTTTATGTCTGCAAAAATGCTGAAGCAAGTCAATTCCACAACCTTGTGCCTTGTTCCAAAAGTTGAGAGCCCTGAATTGGCTTCTGATTTCAGACCCATTGCCTGCTGTAATTCAGTTTACAAATGCATCTCTAAAATCATTTGTGGGAGGTTGATTAAGGTTCTTCCTGACATGGTCTCTCTCAATCAGGGTGCTTTTGTGGCCAATAGGTCAATTGTGCATAACATCATGATTTGCCAAGATCTCATTAGGCACTACAGGAAAAAAGGCACTACTGCAAGATGTATTATGAAATTTGATCTCAGGAAAGCATATGATACAATTCATTGGTCATTTTTGGAGGAGATGCTGGAAGGTTACAGATTCCCTAAGAAATTCCAAGAATCGATCCTTGCCTGTGTGAAGACTGCTAGCTTTTCTATTAGCTTGAATGGGGCTGCTGATGGGTATTTTTAAGCAAAGAGGGGTATAAGGCAGGGTGATCCTATCTCCCCCCCTGCTTTTTGTTCTGCTCATGGAGTATCTCTCAAGATGGATGAAACTGCTAGGGAATGACAAAAGCTTCAATTGGCATCCTATGTGCAAAAATGTGGGCTTAAACCACCTATGTTTTTCTGATGATCTTATGGTGTTCTGCAGAGCCAATGAAGCCTCAGTTACCAGAATTATGGACTGCTTCTCCTACTTCTCTCAGGTAACTGGCCTGAAGGCCAATACAAACAAGTCTAATATGTATGTTGTTGGGGTTAATGCAGAGGTCAAGCTGAGACTATTGCAGCTGTCAGGGTCCCAGGAAGGGAGCTTCCCTATGAAGTACCTAGGAGTTCCATTATCACCATCAAAATAGAGCAAAGCTGACTGTGCCTGTTTAGTGGAGAAAATCACTAAAAGATTAAACATTTGGGCCTCAAAAACCCTTTCTTATACTGGGAGAACACAGTTAATTAACTCTTTGCTGCTGTCTTTGCATGTTTATTGGGCTAGTATTTTTATACTACCTACTGGAGTTATGAAGGAAATTGAGGCAAAATGCAAGTAGTTCCTGTGGTCAGGCAATGACCAAAGAAAAGGGAATAATCTGGTAGCTTGGGACCTGGTGTGCAGACCTAAAAGAAATGGTGGACTGGGTTTTAAACGATGTAAACAATTTAATTTTGCACTAAATGGAAGAGATCTCTGGGATTTAGCTGCAAAAAAAGACAACATGTGGGTCAAATGGGTTAATGAGGTGCATATAAAGGGTCGGAACCTATGGGATTATGTTCCTCATCAGGGCTGTAGCTGGGCTTGGAAGAAACTGCACAAGATTAAGGGCCTATTCAGGCAGGCTTACAAAGCAGATAACTCTTAGTCCCTTACTACACATGGGGGCTATACAGTTAAGAGTGGCTATAGCCACTTGATGAGAGGTATGATTAAGCAGAGGCATGCGCAGTTCATTTGGGGGAGACTGAATGTACCAAGGTACGACTTCTGTTTATGGCTTGCTCAAGCTCAGAGATTACTCACAAGGGATAGAATGAAGAGATTTGGGTACTATCAGGGTGATATGGATTGCCTCCTGTGCAATGGCCATGAAGAGTCTCATCAACATCTATTTTTTGAGTGTGTGGAATTCCAGGCAGCTGTGGAAAGAAGTGAAGGCATGGATTGGGTGCAGGGCTGACAGTTATGATATAGCAGATGCTCTGAACTGGATTGGGCGCCAAAGAGGTTCAAAGAGAAGTTACTGCAGCAGCAATTGCTGCACTGACTTACTGGATATGGAAAGCTAGAAATGAAGCATGCTTTAAGAAACTGGTGCTGACCAATGATTTACAGCAGGTCAAGTTTGCAGTGAAAGCAAAGCTAAATGACTGCAGAACAAGGAAGCTGACAAGAGCAGAGAAAAATTTCTTGCAAATGATTAATTAGGTGGTTTTATCCTACTGTTATGTTTGTCTTACATTCAGGAAGTTCTAGTTTTTTATGTATTCATTGTAAAACATAAGGGGAGTGTAGCCTGGAGTTAGGGATGCAGGGTTGTTGTGTTGTTTTATCAGGTGTGTAAGGTGCTGGAGTGTCTTGGCTTGTTGAAGTTTTGTTGTGTAATGTAGCTCAAGGTTGGAGGAGTGAGTGCGTACCCTACCTAGTAGGTTCCGTACTTCCCTCTAATGCCTCTAGGATGTAATCCTTTATTTCCTAGTTTTAATGCAATTACTATCTTTCACCAAAAAAATAAATAAATTGGCATCGCGTAAAACCGCCCTTACAAGCCTATCAGGGACCCAATAACCGACCCTAGGGGCCTCCCATGTCCCATAGAGGTCTCCCGTACGATATGCGCTGAAAATATTAACGTCGAAAACTTTGCGTAAAATGGCCCAGAACACGTCCCCTAGAGCAGTCCCGGGGCCCAGTTGCCGTTTTAGCCCGAAATTTTTTCGGGGACTCTATTATGGCCATAGGGGACCCCCGGTGCCCCGGGAGGCCACCTTGATTCCAGAACTTAGATATCACCCATGTCGCCCGTTTTTGGGCCAAAACATTAGCATCGCGTAAAATCGCCCTTACAAGCCTATCAGGGACCCAATAACCGACCCTAGGGGCCTCCCATGTCCCATAGGGGTCTCCCGTAACATACGGGCCCAAAATATTAACGTCGAAAACTTTGCGTAAACTGGCCAAGAACACATCCCCTAGAGCATTCCCAGGGCTAAGTTGCCATTTTTGCAAGAAATTTTTTCGGGGACTCTATTATGGCCCTAGGGGACCCCCGGTGCCCCGGGAGGGTCGCCTTGATTCCCGAACTCAGATATCACCCATGCTGCCCGTTTTTGGGCCAAAAACATTGGCATCACGTAAAACTGCCCTTACAAGCCTATCAGGGACCCAATAACCGACCCTAGGGGCCTCCTATGTCCCATAGAGGTCTCCCGTACGATATGGGCCAAAAATATTAACGTCGAAAACTTTGGGTAAAATAGCTTAGAACACGACCCCTAGAGCATTCCCGGGGCCCGGTTGCCGTTTTCGCCCGAAATTTTTTTGGGGACTCTATACCGGCCTTAGGGGACCCCCGGTGCCCCGGGAGGGGCACCTTGATTCCCGAACCCTGATATCACCCATGTCGCCCGTTTTTGGGCCAAAACATTGGCATCTCGTAAAACCGCCCTTACAAGCCTATCAGGGATCCAATAACCTACCCTAGGGGCCTCCCATGTGCAATAGGGGTCTCTCGTACGATATGGGCCGAAAATATTAACGTCAAAACTTTTGCGTAAAATGTCTCAGAACACGTCCCCTAGAGCATTCCCAGGGCCCGGTTGCCGTTTTAGCTCGAAATTTTTTCGGGGACTCTATTATCGCCTTAGGGGACCCCCGGTGCCCTGGGAGGGTCAGCTTGATTTCCGAACTTAGATATCACCCATGTCGCCCGTTTTTGGGCCAAAACATTGGCATCGCGTAAAACTGCCCATACAAGCCTATCAGGGACCAAATAACCGACCCTTGGGGCCTCCTATGTCCCATAGGGGTCTCCCGTATGATATGGGCCAAAAATATTAACGTCGAAAAGTTTGCGTAAAATGGCTCAGAACACGTTCCCTAGAGCATTCCCGGGGCCCGGTTTCCGTTTTCGCCTGAAATTTTTTCGGGGACTCTATTATTGCCCTAGGGGACCAGCCTATCAGGGACCCAATAACCGACCCTTGGGGCCTCCCATGTCCCATAGGGGTCTCCTGTACGATATGGGCCAAAAATATTAACGTCGAAAAGTTTGCGTAAAATGGCTCAGAACATGTCCCCTAGAGCATTCCCGGGGCCCGGTTTTCGTTTTCGCCCGAAATTTTTTCGGGGACTCTATTATGGCCCTAGGGGACCCCCGGTGCCCCGGGAGGGGCACCTTGATTCCTGAACTCAGATATCACCCATTTTTGGGCCAAAAAATTGGCATCGCGTAAAACCGCCCTTACAAGCCTATCAAGGACCCAATAACTGACCCTAGGGGCCTCCCATGTCCCATAGGGATTTCCCGTACGATATGGGCCGAAAATATTAACGTCGAAAACTTTGCGTAAAATGGCCCAGAACAAGTCCCCTAGAGCATTCGCGGGGCCCTGTTGCCGTTTTCGCCCTAAATTTTTTCTGGGAGTCTATTTAGGCCTTAGGGGACCCCCGGTGCCCCGAGAGGGGCACCTTGACTCCCGAACTCAGATATCACCCATGTCGCCCGTTTTTGGGACAAAACATGGGCATCGCGTAAAACCGCCCTTACAAGCGTATCAGGGACCCAATAATCGACCCTAGGGGCCTCCCATGTCCCACAGGGGTCTCCCGTACGATATGGGCCAAAAATATTAACGTCGAAAACTTTGCGTAAAATGGCCCAGAACACGTCCCCTAGAGCATTCTCGGGGCCCGGTTGTCGTTTTCGCCCGAAACTTTTTCAGGGATTCTATAATGGCCCTTGGGGACCCCCGATGCGCCGGGAGGGCCACCTTGATTCCAGAACTGAGATATCACACATGTCGCCCGTTTTTGGGCTAAAACATTGGCATCGCACAAGGTCAAGCAACAGTGCCAGGAATACAGAAAGATCAGACATCAGAGGAAGTGCCAGTACATGACTGCATTGAAGAATGTTTACTACAAAACTGAGCTGGTCTGGATGAGGAGATGGAGATGCAGGAACTTGAAGTGTTCTGAGGGTTAGAATCAGAATTCAGCAGTGCAGTAGCAAGAGAAGATAAACAGCAAGGGTAACAGTTGGATAAGGAATATGTGAAATTCATTTAAATGTGTTTTGTAAGTGATGAAAACTATGCAGAAAGTCCAGCAGGAAAAATCAGAAGCAGAGGTCAGCAGCTCAGAAGAAGGAGAAAGATGCAGAATCCAGTAGTTCAACAAGGCTAGAGAATCTGTAATAGATTAGTTAACGATGTTATGTATTTGCTGTAAGCCAGGAATATTTGTTTTTGTATGTTTCAGATATGGGGAACCAATGGTTGTAGTGAGGAACTCCAGTACTGTTTTAGGTTTTCAGGGTTGTAAAGGGATGTAGAAATAAGGAAACCTACCTAGTAGGTGGCCTTGGATATGCATTGCCTATGGGCTGTAATCATGCTACATTACAGCTAGCAATAATACAATTTCTGACTTGCACCAAAAAAAAAATATTGGCATCGCGTAAAACCGCCCTTACAAGCGTATCAGGGACCCAATAACCGACCCTAGGAGCCTCCCATGTCCCATAAGGGGTCTCCCGTACGATAAGGGCCGAAAATATTAACGTCGAAAACTTTGCGTAAAATGGCCCAGAACACGTCCCTGAGAGCATTCCTAGGGCCTGGTTGCCCTTTTCGCCCGAAATTTTTTCGGAGACTCTATTATGGCCCTAGGGGACCCCCGGTGCCCCGGGAGGATGACCTTGATTCCCGAACTCAAATATAACCCATGTTGCCCGTTTTTGGGTCAAAACAATCGTATCGCGTAAAACCGCCCTTACAAGCCTATCAGAGACCCAATAACCGACCCTAGGGGCCTCCCACGTCCCATAAGGGTATCCAGTACGATATGGGCCGAAAATATTAACGTCGAAAACTTTGCGTAAATTGGCCTAAAACACGTCCCCTAGAGAATTCACGGGGCCCGGTTGCCGTTTTCGCCCGAAACTTTTTCGGGGACTCTATTATGGCCCTAGGGGACCCCCGGTGTCCCGGGAGGGTCACCTTGATTCCCGAACTCAGATATCACCCATGTCGCATGTTTTTGGGCCAAAACAATCGTATCCCGTAAAACCGCCCTTACAAGCCTATCCGAGACCCAATAACCGACCCTAGGGGCCTCCCACGTCCCATAAGGGGCTCCCGTACGATATGGGCCGAAAATATTAACGTCGAAACTTTGCGTAAAATGGCCTAAAACACGTCCCCTAGAGAATTCCCAGAGCCCGGTTGCCGTTTTCGCCTGAAATTTTTTCGGGGACTCAATTATGGCCCTAGGGGACCCCCGGTGCCCCGGGAGGGTCACCTTGATTCCCGAACTCAGATATCACCCATGTCGCACGTTTTTGGGCCAAAACATTGGCATCGTGTAAAACCCCCCTTACAAGCCTATCAGGGACCGAATAACCGACCCTAGGGGCCTCACATGTCGCATAGGGGTCTCCCGTACGAGATGGGCCAAATATCTTAACGTCGAAATCTTTGCGTAAAAGGGCTCAGAACGCGCCCCCTAAAGCATTCCCGGGGCCCGGTTGCCGTATTTCGCCCGAAATTTTTTCGAGGACTCTATTATGGCCCTAGGGGACCCCCGTTGCCCCAGGAGGGGCACCTTGATTCCCAAACTTAGATATCACCCATGTCGCCCGTTTTTGGGCAAAAACATTGGCATCACGTAAAACCGCCCTTACAAGCGTATCAGGGACCCAATAACCGACCCTAGGGGCCTCCCACGTCCCATAAGGGGACTCCCGTACAATAAGGGCTGAAAATATTAACGACGAAAACATTGCGTAAAATGGCCCAGAACACGTCCCCTAGAGCATTCCCTGGACCTGGTTGCCGTTTTCCCCCGAAATTATTTCGGGGACTCTATTATGGCCCTAGGGGACACCCGAAGCCCCGGGAGGGTCACCTTGATTCCCGAACTCAGATATCACCCATGTCGCCCGTTTTTGGGACAAAACATGGGCATCGCGTAAAACCGCCCTTACTAGCGTATCAGGGACCCAATAACCGACCCTAGGGGCCTCCCATGTCCCACAGGGGTCTCCCGTACGATATGGGCCGAAAATATTAACGTCGAAAACTTTGCGTAAAATGACCCAGAACACGTCCCTTAGAGCATTCCAAGGGCCCGGTTGTCGTTTTCGCCCGAAATTTTTTCAGGGACTCTATAATGGCCCTTGGGGACCCCCGGTGCCCCGGGAGGGGCACCTTGATTCCAGAACTGAGATATCACACACGTCGCCCGTTTTTGGGCTAAAACATTGGCATCGCGTAAAACCACCCTTACAAGCGTATCAGGAACCCAATAACCGACCCTAGGAGCCTCCCATGTCCCATATGGGGTCTCCCGTACGATAAGGGCCGAAAATATTAACGTCGAAAACTTTGCGTAAAATGGCCCAGAACACGTCCCCGAGAGCATTCCTGGGGCCTGGTTGCCGATTTCGCCTGAATTTTTTTCGGAGACTCTATTATGGCCCTAGGGGACCCCCGGTGCCCCGGGAGGGTGACCTTGATTCCCGAACTCAGATATCACCCATGTTGCCCGTTTTTGGGCCAAAACAATCGTATCGCGTAAAACCGCCCTTACAAGCCTATCAGAGACCCAATAACCGACCCTAGGGGCCTCCCATGTCGCATAGGGGTCTCCCGTACGATATGGGCCGAAAATATTAACGTCAAAAACTTTGGGTAAATTGGCTCAGAACACGTCCCCTAGAGCCTTCCCGGGGCCCGGTTGCCGTTTTCGCCCGAAATTTTTTTGGGGACTCTATTATGGCCCTAGGGGACCCCCGGTGTCCCGGGAGGGTCACCTTGATTCCCGACCTCAGATATCACCCATGTCGCACGTTTTTGGGCCAAAACAATCGTATCGCGTAAAACCTCCCTTACAAGCCAATCAGGGACCCAATAACCGACCCTTGGGGCCTTCCATGTCCCATAGGGGTCTCCCGTACGATATGGGCCGAAAATATTAACATCGAAAACTTTACGTAAAATGGCCCAGAACACGTCCCCTAGAGCATTGCCGGGGCCCGGTTGCCGTTTTCGCCCGAAATTTTTTCGGGGACTCTATTATGGCCATAGAGGACACCCGGTGGCCCGTGAGGGTCACCTTGATTCGCGAACTGAGATATCACCCATGTCGCCCGTTTTTGGGCCAAAACATTGGCATCGCGTAAAACCGCCCTTACAAGCCTGTCAGGGACCCAATAACCGACCCTTGGGGCCTCCCATGTCCCATAGAGGTCTCCCGTACGATATGGGCCGAAAATATTAATGTCAAAAACTTTGGTTAAATTGGCCCAGAACACGTCCCCTAGAGCCTTCCCGGGGCCCGGTTGCCGTTTTCGCCCGAAATTTTTTTGGGGACTCTATTATTACCCTAGGGGACCCCGGTGCCCCGGGAGGGTCACCTTGATTCCCGAACTC
>CM076154.1:26070000-26100000 GCA_038025085.1 Tetragonia tetragonoides
AAGGCCTTCTGAAAACTGAACAGATCAGGCATTTCATTAAGAACTTGCAACCGGCGTATAATGGTCACCTGCAGTATCAGGCCATTGACTCATATCAGCGTCTATATGACGTTGGTATTCTTATTGAGGATGATATCAACAAAAATAAAGACCAAGTCCCCCCTAAGCCTTTCACTTATGGGAGAGACAAGAGGGCGACTGCAGGAACCTCTTCTGGTGCTCAAGTTAACGAGGTAGCTGCGGTGAATACCTTTGCTGAGAGAAGAAGGCCAAGGGGATTCACCCCTCTTGGAACAACTCTATCACATGCTCTCGAAATAATGATTAAAAATAATCTCCAGCAACCCATTGGACCAACTCCAGAACCACCTGTCAAGAATCGTAACTGGAAAGAAGGGGAATACTGCAAATATCATCAAGGAAAAGGACACGACACTGACAACTGTTGGGCCCTTAAACATGCTATCCAAGATAGAAGTGAGAACGGTACCATACCCTTACCAAAACCAGGTCAAGCGCCCAGTAACTCAAACAACCCTTTAGGTGCCATTTTACATATAAGTGTCGAAGATGCCTTAGGACTTGAAATTGCTAAAATATTGGACAATGACGAGGAAGACGTGTGGGAGATCAAAACCAGATCACCCGCAAGAGTGGCCCCCTTGATGCGCTCTGGTCGTCAATACAGGCCACCAAACATCTATAATGACAGGATCCCGCCTCCAGCTGATGAGGAACTGGAAGAAATCCCCGCCAAGGAGAAAGAATCTCCCATCGCGGGACAACTCAACAAAATCAAGACTGACATCTCCATTTGGCAACTTCTAGCCTCATCCCATGAACATCGTCAAGCTATTTTGGAAGCTTTGTCAAAGGTCTCGATATCGCCTGATATGAGGCCTGAAGAACTAGTCAATTTCTTAGTAGGGGATAAAACTAGGCCATCCATCACTTTTTCGGTCAACGAATTACCACTAGAAGGGTATTCACATAATAACGCTCTGTACTTGACTGTGTTCACCTTGGGCAAATATGTAACCATGACCCTAGTGGACAACGGCTCAGCCGTAAATGTATGCCCATTAAGGACCGCAGCAAAACTGGGCATCAACGTCAACAATTTGGCTCACTCAGTGCAAGGCTTGCGCGCGTATGACAACTCCAGTCGAAAGGTGCTGGACACCATAACTATGAACATCACCTCTGGGGATATAGAAAAAATGATCCAGTTTTATGTGATGGATATTCCAGCTACTTTCAACCTGTTGTTGGGACGACCTTGGCTTCATGGTTTAAACGCTATAGCCTCTACCCTGCACCAAAAGGTCAAGATGATGTTGGAAGGAGAAATTGTGGAAATCGAAGCCAACCCTGTCAAAGCAACCATTGATAAGACTCCTGTCCTAAAGATAGAGCATGGTAGTGAAGATATCGACCTATGGGGATTCTCCCCTGAAGAGGTAGCTCTCATTGAAGAAGATAGCAATTCTCATAGCTCAGACAGTTCCAAGAAATTCGAGACTTACCCTTCTCAAGAAATAGGGGAACCCGATGAGTTTGAAGAAGTAAAGGAAACTATCGAGGGAATGTCCCTCTACGTGGCACATCACCACAACGCAATTCGACAAATGAAAGAGAAATCGCCTCATTAGAACGACCCACGGAATGTAACATTATTCTGGCCAAAGGAGAAGCTTGCTTCCAACAAAATGAAATGTTCGACAAAATGGTCAAGTATGGATATGCTCACCCAAGGAGGCCTACCCCTCGCATTCTTCCCAGGGATGGAAACCCCTATCTTCGGTGCAAATACTGTGAAGCTAATGGACACCACACTAACCAATGCAAGCGACTGAAGAGGGTAATCACCACTTTCATTGATCGAGGGACCATGTGGTCGCCCAGCTCATGGGCCAGGAAAGGGTGGCGCCGCTTTAACCAAAAGGAGTATACCCCACTGAATATCCCCATTGGTAATGTCATGAACACCCTCATATGGAGGGGAGATCTGAAATCTACAATCCCACCGGATGATCTCCAAGAAATGCATAGAGACCCGGACCTCTACTGCCGCTATCAACAGGGTTTCGGCCACTACACGGACAAATGCCTTCGCCTGAAAGATGACATACAAGAGATCATAGACAGTGGGGAGGTACCACCACCTCTGAAAGAAGATGAAGAGCCCTGGAACTGATTGATTACCTGCAAGAGCTAGAGGAATCGAATCTGAGTCTTCAAGTCCTGTCGAGTTAGAGTCTTAGCTTAATATTTAGGTTGAGTCTTGAACAGGGGGTGTTCCCCTTCTCTCTATTTTTCTTCTAAGTCTAGTTTCCTTTTGACGGGTATTAAGGACCCTCTTCCCTAAAGTCATGTGTGCTTATCTATTCTGGCAAATCAATAAAAACTCCTCTTGCTCATTTCTCTCTTTGTTTAACTATTGACAAATCCAATGAATACAGAGTTGCACAAATCATTAACTAATCAATTTGAGTAATGTAAGTGAATTGCACAAAGCAAGAATACAGGTTTACACTTTTACAGGAATTTGAGTAGCTAAACTCCCTCCCCAATGATGCCACTCCTCAAGAAGAAGAAGCAGGCCGACCTTTTGCAACAACCTCGAAACAGAAGTGATCTTGGCTCCGATCGAAGAAGACCCTTGGTACCGAGACGTCTACAACTACATCACCAAAGGAGCATACCCTCAAGATGCCCCACTAAGAGCTCAACGGGCCATCCGTCTCTTAGCGGCACAATACATAGAATACAAGGGGGTTCTGTACAAAAAATCTCACAACGGGATAAACCTCAGATGCGTGAACACCGAAGAAGCTGCAGAGATGATGGACGATGTACACAATGGGGTGTGTGGGCCACACATGAATGGTTGAATGCTCTCCAAAAAGATCCTACGACTGGGATACTACTGGACTACTATGGAAAAGGATTGTTACGACTATGTCAAGAAATGTAAGAAGTGTCAAATATATGCCAACCTGCAGCATATGCCACCCTCGATGCTTCACAACTTCACTTCTCCTTGGCCATTTTCTGCATGGGGAATAGACATCATTGGAAAGATCACCCCAAAGGGCTCGGGAGGACATGAATACATCCTAGTAGCCATAGACTATTTTACCATGTGGGTTGAAGCCCCAGTCCTATGCCATCCTTACCTCCAAACAAGTGTCCAAATTCATAAGGAACAACATCATTTGCCGATACGGTGTTCCCCATGAAATTATAAGTGACCACGGATCCCACTTCATAGCCGAAACCTGCCACCCTCCTTAAAAGCTACGAAATTCAGCACCACAAATCATACCCTTACCGTCCCCAAACCAATGGTGCAGTAGAAGCCGCCAACAAAAACCTTAAAACTATCATTGAAAAGATGATAGAAAACGACAAGGATTGGCCCATCAAACTCCCATTCACCCTTTTGGGGTATAGGACATCCATAAGATCCTCTACAGGAGCAACACCCTACTCCCTAGTCTATGGAATGGAAGTAGTGTTGCCCATAGAAGTCCACCTACCATCCATGCACATAGCCTTAGAAGGAGATATCCCCGAAACCCAATGGTTACAAAATCGATATGAAGAGCTTATGTTCACAGATGAGAGACGGCTACGAGCCCTAGACCATTCCCACATGTATCAACAACGCATGGCGAGAGCATTCAACAAAAAAGTTCGACCTCGAAACTTAAAGGAAGGGGACTTGATTTGGAAAGAACTACGAGCCCTAGTAACCGACCCTAGAGGTAAGTTTCGACCAAATTGGTCCGGACCATTTATCATCAAAGACATCTTGTCGGGAGGCGCCGTCGACTCATGGATATTGATGGCATCGAGTTCAGCCAGTTTACCAACATGGATAAATTGAAGAAGTGTTACGTCTAAAAAAAAACTTAAAAAAAAACTTTAAAAAAAAAAAAAGACGAACACTAATTGAAGAACTACGCTGGCCTGATTCCACACTGGATACGTAGGTAACCCTTTCAAAGGGGCCCGGCCAAAATCAATCAACAAATTCCATTCAACTCATTCAAAAAAAAGTTTAATCTTTATTCAAACTGAACGAATAAGCTTACATTGCGAAAATTAAAACTTCCTAAGAAAATAATGCAACTATGAGGGTTTAAGCTAAAAAAATTACTATAATTATTTTCTTTTGAAAACTAGACTTGCTTTCTTAGAAAACTACTTTAATCCTTCTTCCCTTTAGAAGGCATCGTTGAAGAGTTCTTCTTTGAAGGACCCTGGCTTGAGAACGTCCTGTGATCGCTTCCTTGAGCTGGGGGCTTTCCTCTATTTAGTACATGGTAGTCTCCCATACGAGACACTTCCTTCCTTTTCTTGCCTCCTGTTTGTGAGTCATACCTAGGCTTTAGTTGGTCCCACTCCTCATGACGAAGGACTCATCTCGCTTCCCCATCACTGCAGGATAGCCAGTTCAGATAGATTTCAGAAACCTGGGTTATGGCTATCATCCGAGGTACAGCCCAGCGATGCCGGCTACGCCAATACTTTCCCCACTCAGAAGCAAATTCAGTAGTTAAGGCAACTACATTGGGTCTCATAGTCTCCTGACGAGGAACCACCTGCCTCAAGCCATATTGCCTCATGACCCTACAAGGAAAGAAGAAAGTACTCCTGTATAAACCTAGTATAGTAGTATGGAGGATCAGGTCGTCACAAGCCACTAAAGAAGTCAAACTCCACCAGGACACATGCCAACGGATGATAGGTCCTGCATGGAAAAAAGCATCCCATTCAGCAAGGGACTTTTCAGAATATAGCCTTTTACTCACCAGAAAGCTAGCGGCAGTATAAGTCTTCTTGGACCAAGTCCGAGGAACACGGATATCAGATTATCCGGCGACTCTATCAACCTCAAATGCTCGCATAACCAGATTTGAAGCAGCAGGGGGCTGCCCGAGAAAGCTTGGTTAGGAGATGTTTTCAACCTGTCAAGCCCAATAATGGTTTCCCCTATCACTAGATGTAAAGGAGAATGTCCTTCAACCATTTGATTGACCACGCGCAGCAACGAGGCTCTACCCATGTTTGAAGATTCTGCATTAGCAAAGAACAAACGGTTTAACAGGCACATAACAAAAGCCTGTCTACGGTAACGCCTGAATATGGCATCTTTTTCAGAAGAAATTTTGAATTTTTCGCAAATTTGAACCAAGTCCACATCAGCACCAAGCACCATGTTTTTGTCTTCTGCAGATGACAAGCCCAAAGATTTTCTGTATAGATCCCTAAAACCATCTCTCACATAAGGCACAGCTGGGGGAAGAACGTCAGGAATATTAGTGATCGTAGCAAATTCCTCAATCAAAGGGCATAATTCAGAATTACCAAACCGAAAAACATGCAAGTCAGGATCCCAATAATTCAAAGCAGAACGAAGAAGGGGCCACAATATTTTGGTTGGTTTTAAGTTTAGCAGGGTAGAAACATGGAACAGGGCTAGTTCAAGTTTGTCTTCTACGGTCAGATTTTTGCATCAAGCATCGAACAGATCTTCAAAGGATTTCACCATGGCAGAAAATTGGAGAAGCTTAGGAAAGTTAGAGGGGATATAAAAAGTGGTACAACATCAAGCACCTCAAACATCCTATTTATTGGCAAGCACGCGGGCCGAAAAAGCAAAAAAAAAAAAAAAAGAGCTGTCAGCAGACTGGTCAGCGCCGCTAGTGGCCCAACGCAGTGGCGTTGGCGGCCCAATCCAACGCCACTAGTGGCCCAGACTTTGGCCCCAACCCGATTTCCTTTCTGCTCCGGTTCACATTTCTGATCCAAACGACCCGACTTCAGCCCAGTTCTTAGCACCCGCGAGGAATAACAAAGCACGAGACTCTCTTAGATTTATCTTTTCCATTTTTTTATTTCTTTATTTTCTATTTTTCTAGGGGGTATAATATGTGTAAAATTTTGCGTTTTACTTGCATTTATTTTTTTTTGCTATTCCCTAAATTTATAGTTTTGTTCTACCGCACAACACATTGCATAAAGTAGATCAGACGGGCGTAATTGAGTCATCATAACATTTTCATGCATATAAAAAAAAAATGTGTGTAAGTGTTACACACAAAGCAAGAGTTCAAAGTTCAAAAACCAATGTTCAAAGACCATAAAGTAGTTCAAAGCGGCCCAACATCGTTCAACTAGAATCGTCACTGTCGGCTTCATCAGCAACGGACAGCTCTTGACCGTAGTGTCCGGTGGAGTAAGGGAAAGAAGAGCTATATATGGGCCTACTGTTCTCAGGCCTCATGTCCCGCCCATCATATGCTGGAGCCCGCATAGGGATACCTGCCGGAAATCCCGAGGCAAATAAGCTCGTTGCGGCCTGACTAGCAAAATCCGTAGCGGCATCCTGATGGGAAGGCCCAGCATATGACATATCCCACCCAGGGGAGTTCGCCCAATCTCCAGCCGAGGCCGTAGGTGCAGGCAACCTATCGAAAGAGGGCCAGAAATCAACAGGAGAGAACATCTCCGGAATATATGGGACAGAAGGTCCGGGCACCTCATCAACAGGAGGCCTGGCCACCACCACAGGAGGAGAACGAGCAATGGATGGCCTGCTCGCTGTAGAAGAGTGGCGTGGTCCTACCGAAGATGAAGACCAAGACATCTGCAGATGGTCAAAAATGTTGAGTTAAGCACTTCACTTAGCTAAAACGAAGTAAGAAGGGAATCCACTTACATCAATAGTCTTGGACCGAGAACTCTTCCCCCCTGCCTATCGCTCGACCATAGCCTTTCTTCAACAGGTGTATAAGCTTGAACACATGAGAAGTCTGCTCCCGATTCAACTACAAAAGAAAGAGAGGGCCACAAAATAGAGTTAGAAACTCAAAACAAACACAAGTATAAGAGAGAGACAAAAAAAAGAGAGAGATGACTCACCCCCGTACAACTATCGGGCAAGGGTAGGCCCTCCACCGCCTCTCCATCATCAATATCAAGAGGGAGCTCCTCCACTATGCGCCCCCCACTCTCTCCTAGATACCTCACCTCGTTGGTGGGCAAGGTCACACTTGGGGGCTGACCCCGAGAAGCCCTAGAACGAGACCTCCTAGAGCCCAAAAGAGCTAGACGATCCGTCTACAGGACACGAAATTAAGTATATTGGGCAAACAATTTAAAAAAAGACAGACAAATTTCTTACCTCAGAAGTAAGGTCCGACATCAGGCGATCTAAGCAATAGGCCAGATACCTGGTCGTCTGGTCCAAGCCAATGACCTCCGGCACGATAAACCTCATGCGCTGCCCTACCACGAATCACAACCCCCGGGTCCCGCACACTCAGGCCGCGCATGTAAAACATGGTCAGAGGAGGATCCTCCGAAACCTGATGAGTACCCAAGGAGGGATAGACCAACCGAGTCAAGCGATCTCCCAGATACCATACAAAGCTGAATGTCCCCTCGAAGACCACTCGTAGAGAAGATACCCTAAAGGACTCTAGGGTAATATGGGGAGGAACCCCAGGAATCTCATCAAAGGCGGACCACGACACCTGCAGATTATCAAGTCAAAATTCATTCACACAAAATGAACAAAAAGAATGTACAGATCAACCAGCAACGTACCGTAGACACAGCATGGCTCTCAAAGGTAGCTCGAAAATGCTCCAGGGAAGTAAATGGATGGGTGTCTCTACCAACCCATCGTGAGCCTATAGGAAACATCCTCAAACCAGGACGGTGAGGACCAAAGGCTGGAAAATACTCAAAGAACCACAGCTGCCACACAAATAAACACACAAGCAAATGTGACTTCCCTAGTTGAAGACATAGGCAAAAGGAGAGGAATAAACAAAAAAAGAGAGCCTACCTCTAAGATCCTCCACGGACCCGTGATAGATGTCCTCTCACTCGTCTCCTTAGGCCTACAGGCCCGACGGCACCACTTCACTAAAGAAGCATAAGCGGCTCCACCAAGGTTGAACTCAGGTACCTTGGACTAATCCTCCAAACATGTCAAGAAACCGACTTGACACACGCTCTACTTCTGAGCAAAATCGTCGACCCCAGCAAGCAAGCTAGGAAATTACGAGCCCTCTGCTCTTCGGTGAGCCCTTGCGCAGATGCGGCCTCCCACAGCCGCGACAAGGAAATCTGATCCTGGACAAAATGGGCATATACAGGCTCGTGAAGATCCGACAAAGTGTCACTCTATTGCCAATAATCCGTGTCATACTGGATACGACGCCCTCTAAAAGACAACCCCGTCAACACAGCAAATTGATAAGGGGTAGGAAACATCTCTCCCACAGGTGTATGGAAGGTGTTCGTGGAATACCAAAACCTCTCCAGTAAACCTCGGGCAACAATCCTAGAATCCCCCGAGTGACAGGCAGGGATAACAGTCAAGAAATCAGCAAGACCTGAGTCCAGTACCAAACTCCTGGCCTTCTCTGAAAAGGTACCCAACAGCATAGACGAATGGGAAGTAGTCCCATGAGCCTGCAGCATAACCCCAACACCCTAGCCAAGCCAACAAAACTTTCTCAAATACCCAAAATACACCACAAATACAGCTAAAATAAATTTCATACAAATTATATACAGCTAGCCACCAATCCATTACAAATCCCAATTTGTTCGTGTGTCGAAGCACTAACAGTTCCAATTTTCAGTTTAAATATACTGAACGCAAAAAAAAGTTGAGTCAGAAAACGTACCAGCTCTGGGTCAGATAAATGACTCTGTCTAGTCGGCAATAGAACACTGCGGTTCCAAAAGCCAGGTGGGCGCCAGTCTAACCGCATGAATGAATCATGGTACAGTCGAGCCCCATCAGCGTGACAAGTTGGAGGCTTTCGAGTAGAAGGCAACCCGGTGCGGAAAAGGCTCCGGTCATACTCCTCGTCGCACATAGGACGTTTCCCCTTGTCTATGGGAGCCATGAGAACACAATGAAGCTTTCTCTCTCTACAAGTGGGAAAATAAAAGTTTCAGATTCGCAAGCTACAAGCATCCATTCAACAATGCAACTCAAAATTCAGCAACTAGGCGGAAAAATAAGCAAGTTCAAGACAAAAATCGAAGAAAACAGACAAGAATCAACCTACCTCAAGTGGAGTGAAGCACTAAACAATGGAGGACCTTCAATCCAAAACTCTCGACAATGGCTCGGTAGGGAAGAAGCAAAACGCAAAAAGAGGAGAGAGAAAGCGCCGAAGCTTTTTCGTTTCTCGAAGAAGGACGAAATCTCGACATCCGCCGAGCGGTGTTTAGTCACTGTTTGTCGAAGCACTCTATGTTGATCATTCTCAAAGTATTACTAACTTTTTCATTCACTCTGAATACAGGTCCCCAGCAAACGTTTAGGCCATCTATCCTGCTACTATTAACCTTTCATTTTCTCTTGTGTTCACAGGGATGAAATCTTAGCACACTACGAGCGTGTTCCAACACAGGTTTGTCTTCATATGCATGCATATTGTACACTCTCACACACCGTTGCACATCAGCATTCTGCATGTCGCCTTCGGAGTACTTTGATCTTCGCTTTTACTCAAGCTCGATCAAAGTGGGGGCTTCTGTAGACGCCAAAAAAGCGTCTTCAGATTTCTCCGCAAAAGCCCGATGATGAAAGGAGTAATTTTTAAGCTTGAACTGCTATTTTGCTTTAATAGTTTAAAATAAGCTCTCAGGTTTTCCTCCAAACACTCCTTTATTTTCATTCCATCCAAAAGCTCTGTTCAAGGGCTTTCCAACGACACGTCTCATGCCTCATTCCGACCCCCGGTCGCCTGTAACATCCCCCAATTTACAACGATTTCCTAGGAACTATCGACGTCGCTATCCACGACTCGACACCACTGAACCGTCACAAACCCAAGGGCGTTACTGCACCATTTATCACTAAGAAGTAAATGCTAAGCAGAAAGAAAAGACTAGGCATCAAAAGGAGCTTTTAAGGAACTTAATAAATCTAAGCAGTTATTATCAGAGTTGTCTATAGAGTAAGCTAAAACCATTAATCCAAATTTATTACAAATGGCCTTCAAGGGCAAATAAATAAATAAATCATAATCAATTCCCATAATCTAATCCAAAAAGAAACAATTCTATAAACTGACGCCAACTTTAACCTTCCAAGCTGTACGTCCTCAATCAATCTAAACCTGCACTTTGGTTTCTGTGACGGAAACAAAAATACAGAAGAAAGGAAAAGAAACAAAAGAGAAACAAAAATCAGATAAACTGAATAAACGTCATCCGTACCCAGTAAAAACATTTCGCAAACCTTACCTAAGGTTTTAGAAGAATCATTGAAATTCATTTGCATACGCACATAAGCAGATAATCAAGCATACGCATAACGACATTCTTTTAGACACAATTCTTGTATAGTGATCATACGAAATACGACATAGACAATCCGTCTTGATTAGAGAGATGTAAGAGAGCTTATAAAACAGCGATTACCCATACTGTTTATCGAAGATCCAATCACGCCATGGACTTAATGACTCTAGTGTGCACACTACCTCTAGTACAATTACACGAGCCTAGAGGACTTAATAAACGGGGAATGATTCGTCCCAGACACACTGCGAGGTGCCCATAAGTAACTTGGAAATCACTCATCCCTTGAGCTACACCATTAGGTGCAATCCCGATAGCTCCGCTACTTCTAGGGATCCATTAGGAGTCTTACTCTCATTTAATTCAATTCACATAATTTGCATTGGTTGACATAAGTGGTACTACGAGACCACGACTTACTAATTCATTTCATGGTCAAGACAATGAATTGTAAATAACGACGTTAATGATGATTCAATACGATGAGAATTAAACATTTTTTAATTCAATAATGACGATAATTCAATAAGGAAGACAACTAATGTCTAGCCAAACTTTGGCAGGGTAACACGATATCCAAAAATTCACAATCATCCAAAGTCATTCAATCAATAATAGAAAGGTGCTCACTAGCAGTCAATAATACCCTTACCAATTAGCACTTATTTAATAACATAATAATACTAACAATTCACCATTCAATAATTGTCCAATAATCATCACATGGACTAATTAATTCCCAAAAGATCATAACATCGACATGCTAATTATAAATCATATTTACAGCAGTGAATCATGCTTAATAAGTACATAATAACGACGATATAATTTAATCATGCTTTGCATATTAAATTCACCACAATTTCCCAATTAGCACATAACACATCAAAATAGTTTTGATGGGGCTTTGGAAGAAGTTAGGTATGAGCGCTTACCACTAATACGCTACCAAAGAGTACGTAAGCTCCACGTACAAAGATTATCACGCTTGCTCGTTAGGTCCTAATTAAAAACAATTACAGAAACTGAATTTATTAAATACGAAAATTGAAAAAATAACGAAATATTGATCTAATATTTTTATTAAATTCCTTGATTTATTCCGACCAATCTAGGCTTTTGAAAATCCGAATTAGGATTCTGAACGAGTACAGAAACATTAAAACAAGAAATCAAAAACTGCTGAAAATACGAAAAACCTGCACAATAATACCCGAAAACGCGAAACTGAAAAACTAATTGCACAACCCATGAACCACCACCACAACCACCACCCATGGTGGTCTGGTGACCCCCTCACGACCCACCAGCGCCCGTGGTGGTGGTGGGCCCACCGTGATGGCTCACGGCCAGTCACAACAGAGAGCGAAAGAGAGAGAAAAACAAAGCGAAAGAGAAAGAAAGAGAGGCGAGGGGCTGGGCCCCATCAGCCCGTTGACTCACGGGTGAGGGAGGGTGACGGTGGCCGGAGCTAGGTGGCTCCCTGGTGGCTGTCAACAGTGAGAGAAAAAGAAGCCATGGAGAAAGAGAGAAAAGCGTGAGAAGAAGAAAGAGGAAGAAGGAAAGAGAGAGAAAGAAGAGGAGAGAGAGAAGCTTACCACGCCATGAACGGCGGGGACGGCAAGAGGATTTCGGCGACCAGATCAGGAGAGAGAGAGAGTGACGGTGGAGAGAGAGAACGTGAGAGAGAGGACGGAGAGAGAGAACGTGAGTGAGAGAAAGCTTGAGGGTTTTGGCTCACTTTGCAAAACTGATCAACTGTCTCACCTTTTTCTTCATATAGGCCCTTAGTCAACCCAAGTCAAAGACTACTAGGTTTAGGAATTTATTTAATAATTTTCTTAATTGAAAAGCTAATTAAAACTAATTAAAACTTTATGAATAATTCTTATTCTTATATAAAACTTTTTAATCAAACTCCTCAAAATTAATAAATATAAATTATGAAAGTCCCATAATAATAATTAATATTATTATGGCTTTAATTGAATAAATTGAATCCTCAAATGAATATACGATTTAATCTCCGAAACTATTTATAAATCATTTATAAATCGATATAATAATTATAGGAAATATTGGGGTATCACATTCTACCCTCGTTAAAAGAAGTTTCGTCCCAAAACTTGAGACATGAAGTAATCACTTCCCAAAATAAAACGAGTTTACCATACGAAGGTATAAAACAATTTCTAGGACACTGAAATATGCAAGATGAGCAAGTATGATCGTGATTCTAAGTTGAGTAACATGCACCATGCAATGCTTGAACATGCAACATAAACAAAACGAAATTTCGAGGCGTGACATTCTACCCTCCTTAAAAGGAGTTTCGTCCCGAAACTCAAGTGGGACTAGTACCTTCTCGAAAGAGGTCTGGATATTTCTCGCGCATCATGGCTTCAGCTTCCCATGTTGCTTCCTCTTGATCTTATCGAGACCAAACGACTTTGACGATAGGAATAGTCTTTGTTCGAGTTGAACGCTCTTTGCGGTCCACTATCTTGATAGGAAGCTCTTCATAAGTTAGACTTTCATCGAGATTGATCGCTTCAGGTTGAACGACATGAGTTGGATCATGTACGTATTGCTTCAATTGAGAGACATGAAACACACTATGGACTTTTGCAAGTTCCACAAGTAAAGCTAGTCGATAAGCAACCTCACAAATCATTTCCAGGTTCTCGTAAGGACCAGTGCAACGAGGACTCAATTTCTCCTTACGACCAAAACGCATGACACCCTTGGTAGGAGATGCTCGTAAAAGTATCTTGCTTCCCACCTCGAATTTTTCAGGTCTACAAACTCTATCAGCGTAGGATTTCTGGCGATCTTGAGCACCACGCATCTTTGTTTGAATAACTTTGACCACATCGACGGTCTGCTGGATCATCTCAGGACCAAAAACTGCGGTTTCACTAATATCGTTCCAACAAACGGGCGATTTACATTGCCTACCATACAATGCTTCATATGGCGCTCTATCAATGCTTGAATGATAGCTATTGTTGTAAGAAAAATCGATCAACGGAATTTGTGTATCCCACGAGCCTTGATGCTCGAGAGGACACGCTCGTAGCATATCCTCCAAAGTCTGAATCGTCCTTTTCGTCTGACCATCAGTCGCAGGATGAAAAGCAGTAATGAACTTCAATTTGCTTCCAAAAGCTTCTTGCAATTTCTGCCAAAAGTGTGATAGAAATCTCGAATCTCTATCTGAAACAATATCTTCAGGAACACCATGAAGTCTCATGACTTCCTTGACGTAAGTATCCGCTAGCTTCTCCATTTCCCAAGTGTCATTCATTGGGATGAATCTCGAAACCTTTGTTAGAAGATCCACAACGACCCAAATAGCGTTGTTCTTCTTCTGTGTCAATGGTAAACCCATGACAAAGTCCATTGAAATCGAATTCCATTTCCACGTAGGAACTTCAAGCGATTGTATCATTCCACCAGGTCTCTTGTGTTCAATCTTGATCTTCTGGCACGTTAGACACTTAGGAACGAACTCAGCGACATCTTGCTTCATACCTCTCCACCAAAAACATCTGGCGAAGGTCCTTGTATAGCTTGTCTCCACCAGGATGTACAGAATACGGTGTATTGTGAGCTTCACCCACAATCTGACTCTTGATCTCCGGGTCATTCGGCACACAAACACGATCACGGAATATCATGACACCATCTTGACCAATAGAAAAGTCCTTGGATCTACCCTCGTCCTTGTGGTGTAGAATCCGTTGAAGATCCTCATCTGCACTCTGTTTACCTTTGATCTCTTCGAGCAAGGTTGGTCAAGCTGACATATGCGCTAAGGTACATTGGACGTCACCTTTCAACACAATCTCTACGTCTAAACACTGCAAGTCACGAATGATATCCTTCGGAAGTACTAAAGCAGTGTTCAACGAATGACGAGTCTTTCTACTCAACGCGTCTGCTACCACGTTAGCTTTCCCTTCGTGATACTGAATATCGATGTCGTACTCCGTCAACAACTCTAGCCATCTTCTTTGTCGCATATTCAATTCCTTTTGCGTGAATATGTACTTTAAACTCTTGTCGTCCGTGAACATTTTGACAGCAGAACCATAAAGATAATGTCTCCAACTCTTCAAGGCAAACACGACCGCATCGAGCTCTAAGTCGTGAGTAGGGTAGTTATCCTCGTGCTTCTTCAGTTGTCTTGAGGCATAAGCCACTACCTTACCATGTTGCATCAACACACAACCTAAGTCATGCTTAGACGCGTCACTATAGATTTCGTACCCTTCAGTTCATGATGGCAAAGTCAAAATCGGTGCGCTTGTAAGACGTTTCTTCAATTTTTGAAAAGCAGCTTCACACTACTCATACCACACGAACTTCGTCGTCTTCTTCATTAAGCTTGTCATAGGCTGCGCTATCTTAGAGAATCCTTCCACAAACCTACGATAGTAACCAGCTAACCCAAGAAAACTTCTATCCTTGGTCACGCTCTTCGGTGCGGACCAGTCCATAACAGCTCTAATCTTTTCTGGGTCAACAACAACTCCACTCTTAGATACCACGTGACCTAAGAAGAAACAGTTTCTAACCAAAACTCACACTTCGATAGGTTTGCGTAAAGTTGATGTCGTCGTAGAATCTCCAAAACGGTACGCAAATGTTGCTCGTGCTCAGCAGCGTTCTTCGAAAAGACCAAAATATCATCAATAAAGACAACTACGAATTGATCGAGATAAGGCTGGAACGTATGGTTCATCAAATCCATAAACTTCGCAGGTGCGTTCGTCAACCCAAAAGGCATAACAGTGAACTCGTAGTGTCCATACCTCATCCTAACTGCGGTCTTTGGAATGTCAGGCTCAGAAAAATTGAGTTGATGGTATCCTGAACGTAAGTCGATCTTTGAGAAGACAGTCGCTCCATGTAGTTGGTCGAATAGGTCGTCAATTCTCGGCAGTGGATGACGAATCTTGATCGTAATCTTGTTCAACTCACAGTAGTCTATACACAGTCTCATACTATCATCCTTCTTGCGCACGAACAGAACAGGAGCACCCCAAGGCGATACACTAGGACGTATGTATCCCTTGTCCAGTAGTTCCTCGAGTTGCGTCTTCAGTTCTTTCCTCTCTGCAGGAGCCACACGATACGGAGCTTTTGAGATCGGAGAAGAACTTGGAGCTAAGTCGATCGTAAAGTCAATAATGCGTTGCGGAGGCATTCCGGGAATCTCGTCTGGAAAGACGTCGGCGTACTCCGAAACAATTGGGATAGGTTTCAAAACTTCAGCTTCTCGGCTTGTATCCACCACATGACATAGGTAAATCTCTTCACCTTTAGTCATGCACTCCTTTATTTTCATGGTCGCCACTACTTTCAACTTTGGCTTGACCACGACTCCTTTGTAGGTAATCCTCTTACCATGCGGTCGATGTAACGAAACACGTTGTTCGTAACATGCTAATTTAGCCCTATACCTGGCTAACCAATCCATTCCCAAAATTACATCGAAATCCTTCATGTCCATCTGAATCAAATCTGCAGGCAAATCGGATCCAGCTATCCTAATCGGACACTTTTCATACAACGCTTTACAATTTACAATCGTGCCACATGGCATCCTCATGTTCGCACTATACATAGAACTAGGCTCTAAACCTATCTTAGATGCAAAGCTCTTAGAAAGAATAGAATGCGTTGCACCACTATCAAACAAAACAAAAGCAGGTTCAGAGTTAACAAGAAAAGTACCAGCGATCACATTCGGGTTCGCCTCAGCTTCATTGCGGTTGATCACATAAACCCTTCCATTTACCCCTCTGTTGTTGTTGTTGTTATTGTTGTTGTTGTTGTTGTTGTTGTTGTTGTTGTTGTTGTTGTTGTTGTTCTGCACGGGGTTGGCAGGTGCGGGAAGTAGTGCTTGATTATTCGTAGCAGGAGCAGTAGTATTATTGCGGTTGTTGTTGTTATAACCCCCATTTCCACGGTAGTTACCATCATTTCCGCGATTAGCATTTCCATTTCCATTTCCACCACGATTATAGTTATTGTCGCGGTTTTGACCATTGTCGTTCCTTCCACGACTCCAGCATTCAGAAGCTTTGTGATCAGGCTTGTTGCACTCGTAGCATTGAAGCACATCGCCACGACAATTCTTCCCAGGATGCGTCTTGTTGCAGCGATTACAAGGCGTATTCCTCCTAGCTAAGATCGTAGCTCTATGGTTGTTCGAGTCACGATTCCTGTTCCCGTTGTGGTCCTGACCACCTTGGTTGTTGTAATTGCCATTGTTCGGTCTTGGCCGCTTGTCTGCGCCACTTGACTGGGAAGAACTCCCTTCATCACGTTTATGCTTTCCGAGCAACGAATCACGACGATCCACAACACGCTCTTGGTTCAAGGCTTTCTCGTACGATCCTTGGAACGTCAGCGAGTTTCCCATAACAAAACGCTGAATGTTCCATTTCAAACCATCCTCGAACCTCTCGACACACTCAGCTTCGGTCATCACCAAGTTAGGTGCAAAAGCAGCAAGCTCATTGAACTTTGTTGCGTACTCAGCTACAGACAGCTTTCCTTGATAGATGTTCTCGAATTCCCGTTGCTTCTGGCGACAGACAGCTCTTGGGTAAAACCTTTCACGAATAGACTCTTTGAACATAGTCCACCCAAAGTCCTCGGTAGCAAGCAGCTCAGTTCCCACATTGCTCCACCACTGATTGGCCTCACCTTTCAGGTAATCCAGTTCTCAAGCTTGGTGGGCTCGGAGCCACCCTCAAACGTCGGAGGTTTGAGTGCATCAAATCCCTAAAGTTGCACGTCTCAGGGTTTTGCGCATTGCGGTCTTTCTCTTGGTGCTCTAATTGGCGCATGATATGCTCCACGACATTGGTAAGATCTACCTCTAGTCTCGCGAGTCAGTCTTGAGTTGCCATTATAATAAATCTGAGACATACAAGAGCAATGGTTGATCACAATTTCAGCAAAGTTGGCATGTACGACCCAAAATTGAGGTCTAATTGAGAGATATAGGTTATAATTGAAACCAATCTCTTGACATTTAGCAAATAGCATATAAGTTCCAATGATCGACCTTACTTTGTAGGTCTAAGCAACATACGTGCTTTGAATGTTCTCAGTCCTCATGCATAATAGTTCGATATGCTATAACAAAGTAGACACGTTGGTCTCACACGATTGATAAGCAATAACATTCACATTTCACACATCGAGGCTCCATACTATTTTAGTAGGGCAATAAACAATGAAATTTGATTGCATACAATACATGCTTAGCCTTTGGCTCACTTTAATATGATCATGCTCAATGAAAATTTCGCCAAAACTCCGACATGGATTTCCCATCATGTCTAGGCAATACGAGATAGCACTATGAAGCTATGAGCAACCATGCAATTATGTGATAAAATGATCATATAAAACAAATACTCAACGATATCATATAATCGAATGAAATAGTCTTGCAACAAGACAAATTGCAAGTAAATAATAGTCAAAAATAGTTGTTGCCTATGCAACTACACCAATCATAAAAATTTGACCACGCAGGGTCATCACAATAATCTAAAAGTTCCAACAAAACTCAAGTAAAACTACTAAATCAATCATCTAGTTCTACTTGACACTACCACGCATCTTCTTGGAACTAGGGGACTCATAATGGTCGTCCTTCTTTCGAGGCTTCACGTCCTTGCAGGGCGTGTACGGATAGGCATAACCACCGAACATCTGAGTCATGAAACGGTTCCTAAAATCATCGGCGTGTTTGCGTTTCCTCGTGCAGCAAGTCTCGCACATGTCCTTTGGAGCAAGAACTAGCACGTGGTTTACCTTCCATTCGAACTCGGACAGGCATAACTCAGCTGCAACGCCTTTAAAGCAGAGACACCATCTCGTACCTTCACCATACTTCTTCTCGTGAAGATGACCACTCTTGGAGACCACGTCGTCGTACTTCTCCTTGAGTCCCATCCAAGGATGGATGTTAGGTAGACCAGCCAGCAGTAGCTCTACCCATAAGCCTTCATGTAACCTCGTGCGGTTCTCGTACTGATAACGCTCGATCGTAGTAAAAGCACGTCGTATGTAGATACGTATATCCTCGAGCTCAGCATCAGCAGCAAAGAATGGCTCAACAGGAGGAGACCAATTTGCAGCAGGAATAGGTGCAGCAGTAAGTGCAATGTTGTTGTCGCTCTCAACACCAATATCCTCCAATTCCGGCATATGAACATCCTCATTCGGTGCGGTATGCTCAGAGGGATATTCCTCTTCATCCACATATGCAGCAGGTGCGGCAACTGGAGCAGCAGTAGGAGCAGGTATCCGCGCGGGTACAGGTTCGGCGATTGGTGCGGGATGCGCAGCCTCGGCGCGCGCGGCCATCACGGGCGCGGCGCGGCGCGGTCTTGTCCGGGTTCGCGGTGTAGATTCGCGTCGTTTCCTGTCGATGCACTATCCGATGAAGTAACATACACGGCAAGTGGTGCATGATGGGCTAAGGCGCGTGCCTCTTGGTGTGCAGTCGTCATTCTAGCGGTCTTTCTTGTCCTTGCCATCTACAGGTAGACAATTGAACAATGAGAACATTATAAATCACAAGCAAAGTGATTTCAAATAATTCCTATCTTTTAGGACTACTACGCTCAACGGCTTTAATTATATTTTATTTTTCCCAATATGAAACTAATCTTTATTAATTCAGTTATTAATCCTAAGCAACCTTTTTAAACCTAGGGCTCTGATACCATTTGTAACACCCCCGAATTTACAACGATTTTGTGGAAACTATCGACGTCGCTATCCACGACTCGACACCACTGAACCGCCACAAACCCAAGGGCGTTACTGCAACATTTATCACTAAGGAGTAAATGCTAAGTAGAAAGAAAAGACTAGGCATCAAAAGGAGCTTCTAAGGAACTTAATAAATCTAAGCAGTTATTATCAGAGTTGTCTATATAGTGAGCTAAAACCATTAATCAAAATTTATTACAACTGGCCTTCAAGGGCAAAACCAAATCGAATAAGTAAATAAATCATAATCAATTCCCACGATCTAATCCAAGCAAAAACAGTTCTATAAACTGATGCCAACTCTAACCTTCCAAGCTGTACGTTCTCAACCAATCTAAACCTGCACTTTGGTTTCCGTGACGGAAACAAAAATACAGAAGAAAAGAAAAGAAACAAAAGAGAAACAAAAATCAGATAAACTGAATAAACGTCATCCGTACCCAGTAAAAACATTTCGCAAACCTTACCTGAGGTTTTAGAAGAATCATTGAAATTCATTTGCATACGCACATAAGCAGATAATCAAGCATACGCATAACGACATTCTTTTATACACAATTCTTGTATAGTGATCATACGAAATACGACATAGACAATCCGTCTTGATTAGAGAGATGTAAGAGAGCTTATAAAATAGCGATTACCCATACTGTTTATCGAAGATACAATCACGCCATGGACTTAATGACTCTAGTGTGCACACTACCTCTAGTACAATTACACGAGTCTAGAGGACTTAATAAACGGGGAATGATTCGTCCCAGACACACTGCGAGGTGCCCATAAGTAACTTGGGAATCACTCATCCCTTGAGCTACACCATTAGGTGCAATCCCGATAGCTCCGCTATTCCTAAGGATCCATTAGGAGTCTTACTCTCATTTAATTCAATTCACATAATTTGCTTTGGTTGACATAAGTGGTACTACGAGATCACGACTTACTAATTCATTTCATGCTCAAGCAAAGCCTCTTTGGTGGTTGGCAACCATTGTAACTTTTGCCAACCATTGTAGCATGGCACATCTTAATAACCGTCCGTTTATTGATTAAAGCGCACTAGCCCTTGATTGGCATATTTATTTATTTGGGCCAAAAAGATTTTTATTATTAAGCTTCAATATTTCAAAAATACATATAATATTTTTGGAAATCAATTTTCGAATTTCCGAAATAAATTTAGAAAATGTCTAAATTAATTTTCGAAAATTGAAAAATTGTGAAAAATAAAAAAATAAAAGACCGAAATAATTAAAAGGTAAATATGTCATTAATTTGCTTGAATTCCATGAACCTTTGAAGGTTGAATCTCCCATGGACAAGGTTGAGGCTTCTTCAATGAATCAATTGAAGGTTGAGGCCCCATCAATGGATCAATTGAAGGCGTCAACCTTCCACCTATCATGGCTTCAACCTCCTTTGCTTGTTAGAATGGATTAATGTGTAAATAATCATTTGACAAAAAATTGCTGGCACGGGGGCTTGAACTTGAGACCTTCAAGTCATAATAGTAGCACTCAACCAATGTGCCACACTAAGCCTTTTGATATACATTACGAATCTAGTGTATATAATACTTATGCTAAGCCCAGTACAGTACCAAAATCCGCTTACATGTTTGGGCTTGATTTTTCCAGCATTGGGCCTATATATATGTATGTTTGTTCATCATGTTTACAAAGTGGAAAAGAAGCCCAGATGGTTAGAGAGGTTTTATCATGGTTAGGAGGTAGTGTGTTCAAATCTTTTTGACATCACATTGTTTATTTTTTTTCTTTTTCAATTTCTGCTCCTTTTCTTTTCTTTCTTTTTTTCTGTTGTTCCTTTAATCATTTTTCCCCTATTTTTTTTCCCATTCTAAAATTGATGAATTTTTGATACATGTCAATGAATATTTAAATGTACAATAATAAATTCACTCATATACAATAATGAATATACATTCAGTAAAAAAAATGAAATAATTCTATTGTTATATATTAACGAGTTTTCATAGTCGTAATAGTTTTTTATTTCCTCATTTTCTTTTTTCTTTTTTCTTTTTTTCCTTGTTCCCCCTTTTTATTTCTAATTGATGAATTTATACATATATGTTAACGAATATTTATATTTATAACCATAAATTTACACCTCTACAATAATAATGAATATACATATCTATGATGATGAATCTATAGTTATATATTAGTGAATTTTCCTAATCCTAAAAAAAATTCTTTTTTGTGATGATGAAAGTTGGGGTCTGTAATGAATTTCATTTAATTTGTGATGAACATTTTGTGTAGTAATGGATGTACGTCAACGGTGATGAATGTACAAGTCTATCTTAATGATTTATCTTTTCGTTGTACAGATATCCAGAACGTAATGCTACTATGTTATTCCGAAAATAACTTTTAACTAGGTGTATGCACCGTGCGATGCACGAGCTTGTAGTTTATCATTAGAAATATATTTTGAATGATATCAAAAAAAATAGGTTAATGATTTATCAATACCGTCTATAATAACTAATATGAAGTTACCCGTACGAAACCAAAGTTGTACTATGTCACTATGTGAGTATAAAATTGCTTATGTGACATACAATAATAATTGTTTAGATTTAAATGATAAGTTAAATTTATATATTTTCATACTTTCAAAAAGAATTCAAATAAATAGTTGAATGACAGATTCACAACCGCGCACCATCTTGATATAATGTCCCCGGGGACCGTTAGATTTATACATTCGTGTGCTTATGTAGTCCATAAATTTATCTACCGAGCTTATTAATAGCCAATATACTACTATTGGTTCTTATCTCTTTTGATTTATATTTTTTTATATAAAATTACTTATGTGTCATGTAATATGTTATGACAACGGTTTGATCCATGTAGATAAATAATTTTCTTTCTTTTCTTTTATACTTAAAAGAATTTATCGAAGAAAACAGTGTTTAAACCTACTTTATTCACATTATTTTACTAAATTAGCGTTTTGCTTCATCTCCACGAATCATGTACTTTTGTTGGGGTATAAAATCAGTATGAAGATTAGATGCATATATAAAACGTTAATTTATTAGGCAGTTCCTCACCAAAAAAAAAAAATATTAGGTAGTTTTGAAGTCTATGCATTTATTACTTTGACTACTTTACCTTATTAAGTTCTTATATCTAGTTTTTGGTATAGTTTAGTTTAAGGTTTAATTATGTTCATGTATCCTTCACTCAAATAAATAAATAAATGCTTATGTATCCTATTTATTAATTATATAATATGGTTCATATCCTCATTAATTCGTAACTTGGCATTGGCTTCTGAATATAATGATGATTGGACATGGTGACATGCAAACCACATGTGAATACAATAGCGCTATGATCAACTTTTAAATAGGATCATTTTATAGTATGTTCTTTTTTCGAAAATTTATACGCCAAAAACTTTGTTCAAGAAAATAGTTAAGTGATAGGTTTACAATTAACTACCATTTTCACGTGCTCAGTCAATCGAAATATTAATACCTCTACATGCATGTGTAATTCTATAACTTTCTACCATGACAATACCCATTTCTAACGTGTTTGTTTCTCTTTGGTCTACATTGTACTAAAATTATTAATAATATCTTTTCGTTTAAAAATAATTTACATTTGTATCTTCGTAATCACATCCTTCATTTATTTATTGACGTCCAATTTACAACTAATGCATCATTATGTTTCGCTATACCTAAACCTAACCTTCATTATACCTAAATCCATACATAGTGCTACTAAGTTATTAACAAATATAATTTTTAATTATATGTATGTATAAGTTGGAAGTTTGCCCACATTTATCTATCTCCTTGTTAATTTTTGGGTGCTCATAATCACGTCATTCAACTTAATCTCGACGTCTAACTTACAAGTAGTGCATCTTTCTTTGTACCTAAATCCAAACATGAAATTTAGTTGAATCAAACGGAGCCTAAGTAGGGCTAAGTTTGGATTTAGGTATAACAAAAGTTAGATTTAGGTATAACGGGACAGAATGAGATAGTATTTTTAATTTGGACGACAAAAATAAGTTGAAGGGCGTGATTATAAAGACACAAAATTGGACAAGGATGTAGATAAATGTGTTCAAACTTCTAACTTATTCATGCTTAATTAAAATTTATATTTGGGTTTAGGTACAACGAAAGTTAGGTTTAGGTATAACGGAACTGAATGATGTAGTACTTGTTAGTTGGATGCCAAGAAATAAGTTCAATGACATGATTATGAATGCCCAAAGATAAAGAGGTAGATAAATATAGACAAACTTCCAACTTATTTATACAAAATTAAAAGTTATATTTGGGAATAACTTAGTAGTACTACGTATGGATTTAGATATAATGAAAGTCAAGTTTAGGTATAACAAAACCATAATAATGCAGTACTTATAAAATTGACGTCAATAAAAAAAATTGAGGACGAAAACTTTGCTGGAATGTTCTCCTCTGAAGAAAGATGTGATGAATCCAAGTTTGAAGAATTCGCCAAGTTTGAAGAAATCTCCTAGTTTGAAAAATTCTCCAAATTTGAAGAATTCTCCAATTTTGAGCAGTTTCCTTGTCTAAATTTTTTTACCAAAGGTGTCCACTCCAATAACGAAACGCAATTCTCCTATGGTGGCGCCATCACCAAAGAGTACAAAGAAGATCATTATTCATACATCAACTTATCTATTTTTTATTAGCGATACCTAATCTAAACATTAGTTAATTTCAATAACTGATTACATTCATTTACTTGGGGAAAAAAATCATTGTCAAACCATCCATTTGAGTCAAGAACATTAGACACAACTACACAAAAGTTTAGCCGTACCCATCCTTTTGAAGTTTGAAGGCGCAAAGAATATGATCGAAAATAATAATATGATCAGTGATTTATTCAGATATGTAAAATATTTCATATTTGAAGTCCAACAGAGATCATTATTCATACATCAAACTTATCTATATTCATTTTTGTGATACCTAATCTAAACATTAGTTAATACCAATAACTGACTTTACATTCATTTACTTGGGAAAAAAACTCATTGCCAAACCATCTATTTGAGTCAAGAGCATTAGTCACAACTACAAAAAAGTTTAGCTACACCCATCCTTACAAACCATCCATTTGAAACCAAAATAATATATCCTAAAGTATTACAATTTTGTCATCCCCAACAAAGCAACACCATTTGATACCAGCTTTGCATTCATTCAGCTAGATTCATTAGAATTTTGTTCTTCATCATTGTATCATAAATTTCCTTATCTGCACTGAACAACATGACTAACTGACAATAATACCACTTGATTTTCCATTAATTCTTTTCCACTATTCACAATTCACATGCTAAGAAATTATTTAACAAAGTAAATCTAACTCCTTTCATTATTTGTTGCCGTTTTTGGATCATTAATACCCATCACTAATATACTGTACATATTTAGTCTCAACTATAGTGTCTCCCAACATAACAAATAATAAACTATTACATTCTCATCTACAAAATCTATGGATCTTAGTTTTAATTTGACTATCAGAACAATCTCAATTGTACAGCAGACGAAACTACAAGTATAGGGAATACTCATACACAAAATAGAATGAAAACTACAAGTACAGGGAATACTCATACACAAAATAGAATGAAAATTACTCACAATTAAGTTCAATTTTACAGAAAACACAATCACAGATTGAATATTTATATTCAGATTCCCTTACAATTCAATTAAACAACAATTACTTCCGCACAAATCTTGGCAAATCTCTATCATAAATTCAACCACGAAATACGTATAAATCTCTATCAGCATACAACCACAAAATCAAGCACAAAATCACAAAAAATCAGCATACAACCACGAAATCAAGCACAAAACACATCACATATAACCTTAATCGTGAGTGAATCAATTGCATGCGAAAGGGCAATAGAGAGATAAACAGAGACAGAAAGACAAAGAGCGAGTGATTGGTAGCACAATTAAGGAGATGAACCAGTGAGAAGGAGAAAAAAAAATTCGTGTCGTAGGGTTAATGAAAGAGATTTCAAATTTCATTTTTATCTACAATATCTATATATCTTATTTTGAATTCAACTAACAATCTCAAATGTACAGCGGAATACTCATTGACAGAATGCAATTCAATTAGTCACAAATAAATTCAATTTTACAGAAAACACACACACAGATTGATTGCTGACAATTCAATTTAAAACCAATTAGTTCCGCACATATCTGGGCAAATCTCTATCATCAATTCAACCACCAAACACGCATATATGGGCAAATCTCTATTATCAATTATCAATTCAACCACCAAACACACATCAATCTTTACAAGCATAAACCCACGAAATCTTTTGTGTAAATCACAAAATCAGCATACAACCACGATATCAAGCACAAAATACAAATCAATATAACCTTAATTGTGAGTGAAACAATTGCATGCGATAGGGCCAATCAGCAATAAACATAGACAGAAAGACAGAGAGTGAGTAATAGATAGCACAATTAAGGAGATGAACCCGTGAGAAGGCGGAATAAATTCAAATCGTAGGGTTTGTCAAGCGAATTTCGATTACTCGAGTAACCGTCGTCTTTAGGGTTTCTGAAAATGGGGTAGAAGAGAGAGAGAGGAGAGAGAGTTTGTGTGAGTGAGCGACAGTTTACTCTAATTTAGGATTAGTTTTAATTTTCAAATTTCAAAATTTTTGAAAATCATTTGGCGCATTTATTTAGATTTTCGAAAATATCAACTAATAAATATGATTGCAACTAATAATACACATCATTCCAATTTAAACTAATTATTCATTTTCATTGTCATTTAACAAATACAAATTAGCACAATATATGGTTTTATTATTTGAATGAACATTAGCACAATATCTTTTTCTAGTCAAACAATACCATCAACATTAACGTAAAATAATTTATCATTACTGAACTCAATAGATCATATTGTGAAGGGTGGACCTATATCCAATGTGGTTTATTCATAGGTAGACTAAGACACAAGCATGGACTGATCATTACAATCAACACACAAAACATAAATCGAGCAAGACAAACCAAAAGTGCATAATTCCAATAAACCCTAATCCATTACAAACAATCACATTTTTCTGCTTCGATTCATAATCAATTACTATAAACAAAAACTAACCATGACTCGAAACTTGAACACTAATGAAATAGATTCGATAAGACATTATATACCAATGATAACAATAATATGATTACATTTTAACATCTATAAGAACATTGAATCTTAATGTCACACCCTTTATCAATATTTATTATGGACTTTATCAATATTCGATACCTAAATCAATATTATAAGAAAACAACATTATACCCCTTTTGCCCTATCCCATAGACTCTATATCGCACACCTTATACCGTAGAAAGTATATCCTATACCATAGTCTTTATCCCTATAAGCTATACTCTGCATATACGCTATACACCTCTATCTTATTCCCTATACCAATAATAAGTTTATGAAGCAAGGTTCGATTCCATAGACTCTAGGTCCTAGTACATATGCACTACACTCTAAAATGTTGGACATAGACCATTAACTATTAACCATAGCCACTATATGTTAGACTACACCTATACCCTATACAACTACACGCAAACTTGTATGAGACCGTCTTGTGAGGGGACGTAGTGACTATTGCGAAAAAGAAGAGTGCCTTGTGAAAAACAAGTCATCCTCATTATTCATACAAGTTAGCCGGTTCAATCATGTGACAGTGTCATACAAGACTTATTGATACACCTTTTTGGGTCATTTAATAATAAACATATTTATGATTAATAGTAATTTTAGGTAAGGCCAAAACAAATATTGCTTTGAAACAATACTAAACATAATAATAATACTACAATTAATAAACAAAAATCTTATTATATTATTGCTATTATTATTATGAATTAAATTAATATTTTTCATGTTTTTATTACTAATAATATTATTATTATTACTATTATTATTATTTTTTTTAAATTATCTTATTATTTGGACTTCATAAACGAACGGGTTGGACTTCCCAATTAAAATGCAGAAACATCAAGCCCAAACATAATTCGCGGATGTATAACATATACGCGGACTACATTCTATTATAGGCCCAATGCTGGAAAAATCAAGCCCAAACATGTAAGCGGATTTTGGTACTGTACTGGGCTTAGCATAAGTATTATATACACTAGATTCGTAATGTAATATCAAAAGGCTTATTGTGGCACATTGGTTGAGTGCTACTATTATGACTTTAAGGTCTCAAGTTCAAGCCCCCGTGTCAGCAGTTTTTTGTCAAATGATTATTTACACATTAATCCATTCTAACAAGCAAAGGAGGTTGAAGTCATGGAAGGTGGAAGGTTGAAGCCTTCAATTGACCCATTGATGGAGCCTCAACCTTCAATTGATTCATTAAAGAAGCCTCAACCTTGTCCATGGGAGATTCAACCTTCAAAGGTTCATGGAATTCTAGCATATTAACGACATATTTACCTTTTAATTATTTTGGCCTTTTATTTATTTTTATTTTTCACAATTTTCCAATTTTCGAAAATTAATTTAGACATTTTCTAACATTACACATTAATCCATTCTAACAAGCAAAGGAGGTTGAAGCCATGGAAGGTGGAAGCCATGGAAGGTGGAAGGTTGAAGCCTTCAATCGACCCATTGTTGGAGCCTCAACCTTCAATTGATTCATTGAAGAAGCCTCAACCTTGTCCATGGGAGATTCAACCTTCAAAGGTTCATGGAATTCAAGAAAATTAATGACATATTTACCTTTTACTTATTTCGGCCTTTTATTTTTTTTATTTTTCACTTTTCCAATTTTCGAAAATTAATTTAGATATTTTCTAAATTTACTTCGGAAATTCGAAAATTGATTTCCAAAAATATTATATGTATTTTTCAGATATTGAAGCATAATAATAATAATCTTTTTGGCCCAAATAAATAAATATTCCAATCAAGGACTAATACGCTTTGATCAATAAACGGACGATTAAGATGTGTCATGCTACAATGGTTGGCAAAAGTTACAATGGTTGCCAACCATTGTAGAATTTTTAATGCCCAAGACAATGAATAGTAAATAACGACGATAATGATAATTCAATACGTGAGAATTAAACATGCTTTAATTCAATAACGACGATAATTCAATAATGAAGACAAGTAATGTCTAGCCAAATTTCGGCAGCACTTCGGCAGGGTAACACGATATCCAAAAATTCACAATCATCCAAAGTCATTCAATCAATAATAGATAGGTGCTCACTAGCACTCAATAATACCCATACCAATTAGCACTTATTTAATAACATAATAATACTAACAATTCACCATTCAATAATTGTCCAATAATCATCATATGGACTAATTAATTCCCAAAACATGATAACATCGACATCCTAATTATAAATCATATTTACAGCAGTGAATCATGCTTAATAACTTCATAATAACGATGATATAATTTAATCATGCTTTGCATATTAAATTCACAACAATTTCCCAATTAGCACATAACACATCAAAATAGTTTTGACGGGGCTTTGGAAGAAGGTAGGCATGAGCGCTTACCACTAATACGCTACCAAACAGTACGTAAGCTCCACGTACAAAGATTATCACGCTTGCTCGTTAGGCCCTAATTAAAAACAATTACCGAAACTGAATTTATTAAATACGAAAATCCAAACAGTAACGAAATATTGATATATTATTTTTATTAAATGCCTTGATTTATTCCAACCAATCTAGGATTTTGAAAATCTAAATTCGAGTTCCGAATGAGTACAGAAAAATTAAAACAAGAAATCAAAAACTGCTGAAAATACGAAAAACCTGCACAATAATACCCGAAAAAGCGAAACTGAAAAACTAATTGCACAACCCATGAACCACCACCACGACCACCACCCATGGTGGTCCGGTGACCCCCTCACGACCCACCAGCGCCGGTGGTGGTGGTGGGACCACCGTGATGGCTCACGGCCAGTGACAAGAGAGATCGAAAGAGAGAGAAAAACAAAGCGAAAGAGAAAGAAAGAGAGGCGACGGGGCTGGGCCCCATCAGCCCGGTGACTCACCGGCGAGGGAGGGTGACGGTGGCCGGCGCAAGGTGGCTCCCTGGTGGCTGTCAATAGTGAGAGAAAAAGAAGCCATGGAGAAAGAGAGAAAAGCGTGAGAAGAAGAAAGAGGAAGAAGGAAAGAGAGAGAAAGAAGAGGAGTGAGAGAAGCTTACCACACCATGAACGGCGGCGACGGCAGGAGGATTTCGGCGACCAAATCAGGAGAGAGAGAGTGAAGGTGCAGAGAGAGAACGTGAGAGAGAGGACGGTGAGAGAGAACGTGAGTGAGAGAAAGCTTGAGGGTTTTAGCTCAATTTGCAAAACTAATCAACTGTCTTACCTTTTTCTTTATATAGCCCTTAGTCAACCCAAGTCAAAGACTACTAGGTTTAGGAATTTATTTAATAATTTTCTGAATTAAAAAGCTAATTAAAACTTTATGAATAATTCTTATTCTTATATAAAACATTTTAATCAAACTCCTTAAAATTAAAAAATATAAATTATGAAAGTTCCATAATAATAATTAATAATATTATGGCTTAATTGAATAAATTGAATCCTCAAATAAATATATGATTTAATCTCCGAAACTATTTATAAATCATTTATAAATCGATATAATAATTATAGAAAATATTAGGGCATCACATCGCCAAGTTGCGATATAGGGGGAAAAGAGTATTTTCCTATTTTTCGGATCA
>CM076154.1:26102500-26110000 GCA_038025085.1 Tetragonia tetragonoides
CAACCCGACTCGGCGACATCGCCTCGTGGTGCGACAGGGTCCGGGCACGACGGGGCTCTCACCATCTCTGGCGGCCCTTTCCAGGGGACTTGGGCCCGGTCCGCCGCAGAGGACGCTTCTCCATACTACAATTCGGACGGCGAGGCCGCCCGATTTTAAAGCTGGGCTCTTCCGGGTTCGCTCGCCGCTACTAGGGGAATCCTTGTAAGTTTCTCTTCCTCGGCTTATTGATATGCTTAAACTCAGGGGGTAGCCCTGCCTGACATGGGGTCGCAACGGTTGTGAGAGTTCGCTCGGGGTTCTTCGAGCTCCCTTGGCGACGTGCTTGTGCAGCGCGATCCGTGAGGTTTTAATCCATCATTCGCCGCGGCTGCTCGTCGCCGTGGGCTCCCTATTTAGGCCAGCCGCGCCCGGTGAGGCACGAGAGGCCATCCTCCTTCCCCTCCCACGCGAGGTGGGTGGGGGAGACGCAATGCGTGACGCCCATGCAGAAGTGCCCTCGGCCTGACGACTTCGGGCGCAACTTGCGTTCAAAGACTCGATGGTTCACGGGATTCTGCAATTCACACCAAGTATCGCATTTCGCTACGTTCTTCATCAATGCGAGAGCCGAGATATCCGTTGCCGAGAGTCGTTTTGTAAGTATGTACAGGTGTCACGCCCAACACCGGCGAACCGGACGCGGGAGGGCACTCTATGTGTTCATGTTCCTTGGCGCTTTTCGCGGCGGGGTTCGTTGTTACGCCGGGAGGCAACAACGAGGAGCGCCCCCGACTAGGGAAGGGGATGATAGCCCAAGGGCCTTCAGCGCCCCTCCTGGAGTGATAAACGTGTTCACGGGTCATTCTGCTAGGCAGGTTTCGACAATGATCCTTCCGAAGGTTCACCTACGGAAACCTTGTTGCGACTTCTCCTTCCTCTAAATGATAAGGTTCAATGGACTTCTCACGACGTCGCCGGCGGCGAACCGCCCACGTCGCCGCGATCCAAACATTTCACCGGACCATTCGCATCCCAGAGAACAGCTAGAGCACGCAGCCCATGCCACAGCCGCACCGAAGGCTCGACGTGGGTGGACGACGTGTTCAGCTTGAGTTGTCCACCCGACACCCTTGGGAGGATGCCGGACGGAGATGTCATCTTTTTAGGGTCACGATTACAATCCGTAGGCGTCAAACACAGGAAACCATGCTTCGTCCAAGGCAATTCGCTCTTGGAGCAATCGATGAAAAGGTCTGTGGGTGTGCGGTTGACTGCACGAGCAGGAACCCCGCCAACCCAAAACTGACCGAGTGCCACTCACACGCCTTCACAATTACTGCGCCAAAATCAACCTCGGCGTACCCACGAAACTACATAGTAGACCCATGGATGTCCGAGGGAGACCCCAACGAGGACAACGCTGGCGTGAAAATCTCGATGAAGGGACGTTCGATACCCACTCGCCGGCTAGACAGCTCATCCCGAAGGAGATGACATCCATACGACGTTTATACTTTATACACACCCGTCGGCTAGACGGCTCATCTCGAAGGAGATCACATCCATCCGACTTTTATACCCACAAGCTGGCTAGATAGCTCATCCCGGAGGAGATCACATCCATCCGACGTCGGCTCGCTGGCTCATCCGGAAGGAGATCACATCTATCCGATGTCGTCTGGATGGCTCGATCCGGAAGGAGATCACATCAATCCGACATTTATACCCACAAGCCGGCTAGATAGCTCATCCCGAAGGAGATCACATCCATCCGACGTCGGCTCGTTCGCTCATCCCGAAGGAGATCACATCTATCCGACGTCGTTTGGATGCCTCGATCCCAAAGGAGATCACATCAATCCGACATTTATACCCACAAGCCGACTAGATAGCTCATCCCGAAGGAGATCACATCCATCCAACGTCGGCTCGCTGGCTCATCCCGGAGGAGATCACATCTATCCGACGTCGTCTGGATAGTTCAATCCCGAAGGAGATCCCATCCGTCCAACATTTATACCCACATCGTAACCGTAAGCCATCGTTGAGCTCGACAGCGCCCGAGTGGACGCGACATGACACAACTCGACGCCTAGTAGGCGCTTCATTTGGCGTCACGTCGCGTCCGTCTCTGGCACCGCCTCCGTCTCCGGCATAGGGGGGCCGGTGCTTGAGCCGAGTTGTCGTGGGTGTCCGGCTATGATGGCGCACGACTTGACACTACTGGGCGCCTGGTAGGCTCTTCATGTCCCGTCGCCTGCCTTTTTTCGCCCACAAGCACTCTCTGAAGCAACTACCCTCTAAAGAGTCTTATAAGGTTTAGTGGTTCTGACAGGAGTAGACATGGACAATGCATAACTTTCATACTAGGGTTTTTGAGAGTTTGGATAATTATTTTCCAGAAGTTCCACCTCAAACTTTTCAAGTATATTATTTAGTTACGGAAAAACATTTTCTTTTAATTTTTCACACAAGGTAGCTATTTAATTTATTTTTAAATAAAAAATAGGCAGAAAAATAGGAATTAAGTAGAAATAATATCAGAAAAATTACAAAAAAATTGGGAAATATTTTTGAGACCTCACTTTAATATTAGAAATAATTTTGAGACCCCACTCCTCACTCTTGGGGGGTAGGAAATTCCGGCCCTCTCCCATGCTTTTCGTGTTCTGGCCCTTACATTGGCATCCTGTAAAAACGCAATTAAAAGCCTATCATGGACCAAATAACCAACCCTGGGGGCTTCCGATATCCCTTAGGGATGTCCTGTGCGATATGGTGTGAAAATATACACCTACGGTCCGGAGCATCTGGGAAGCCAAAAAAACGTGGATTATATCCTTTGATTTTCGGCTTCCCAAGGCCCGAGTGTCATTTTTTCCCAAACATCTCCTAGGGGTCTATCATGACCCCAGAGGACCCTAGGTGCTGCGGGAAGGTCATCCTTATCCCCGAACTCCGATATCATTCATGTCGCCCGTTTTTGGCCAAAACATTGGCATCGCGTAAAATCGCTCTTACAAGCCAATCAGGGACCCAATAACCGACCCTAGGGGCCTCCCACGTCCCATAGGGATCTCTCGTACGATATGGGACGAAAATATTAACGTCGAAAACTTTGCATAAAATGGCCAAGAACACGTCCCCTAGAGCATTCCCGAGCCTCAATTGCCGTTTTCGCCCGAAATTTTTTTGAGGGCTCTATTATGGCCCTAGGGGACCCTCGGTGCCCCAGGAGGGTCACCTTGATTCCCGAACTCAGATATCACCCATGTCGCCTGTTTTTGGGCCAAAACATTGGCATCACGTAAAACCGCCCTTACAAGCCTATAAAGGACCCAGTAACCGATATTGGGGGCCTCCCATGTCCCATAGGGGTCTCTTGTACGATATGGGCCGAAAATATTAACGTTGAAAACATTGCGTAAAATGGCCCAGAACACGTCCCCTAGAGCATTCCCGGGGCCCGGTTGCCGTTTTCGCACGAAATTTTTTCAGGGGCTCTATTATGGCCCTAGGGGACACCCGGTGCCCCGGGAGGGTCACCTTGATTCCCGAACTCAGATATCACCCATGTCGCCCGTTTTTGGGCCAAAACATTGGCATCGCGTAAAACCGCTTTTACAAGCCTATAAGGGACCCAATAACCGACCCTAGGGCCCTCCCACGTCCCATAGGGGTCTCCCGTACGATATGGGCCGAAAATATTAACGTCGAAAACTTTGCCTAAAATGGCCCAGAAAACGTCACCTAAAGCATTCCCGGGGCCCCGTTGCCGTTTTCACCCGAAATTTTTTTGGGGACTCTATTTTGGCCCTAGGGGACCCCCGGTGCCCCGGGAGGGGCACCTTGATTCCCGAACTTAGATATCACCCATGCTACCCGTTTTTGGGCCAAAAACATTGGCATCACGCAAAACCGCCCTTACAAGCCTATCAGGAACCCAATAACCGAACCTAGGGGCCTCCCACGTCCGATAGGGGTCTCCCGTACGATATGGGCCGAAAGTATTAACGTCGAAAACATTGCGTAAAATGGCCCAGAACACGTCCTCTAGAGCATTCCCAGGGCCCGGGTGCCGTTTTCGCCCGAAAATTTTTCGGGGACTCTATTATGGCCCTAAAGGACCCCCGGTGCCCCGGGAGGGCACCTTGATTCCCGAACTCAGATATAACCCATGTCGCCCGTTTTTGGGCCAAAACATTGACATCGCAACATTTGCATCGCAAAGTCTAGGCATCGCATTTTTTTCTCTCTCTAAAATGCTCTCTCCTCTCTCCTCAACAGCGCTCGTTAACCACCATTAACAGGCCTGAGTTTCAATGGGGAAGAAAGAGAAATCAAAGCGAGGGAATGGAAATGACGATGAGGATGCGGGAAAATCGACAGCACCACCTTGTCCCACGAAAAATGTGACACAACGAAAACGCTCGAGCGAAAATCAGGAAACCCTAGGTCGTGCTATGAGGAATCTCACGGATGAATTGGAGGACCCAGATCTCATGACACCTGATGCGCGCACTGCAACTCTGCAAAATATGGAATTAGCGAACGAAAAGCTCAAGTCTTGGTTGTCGAAGATGAAGGAAAGGGCAAACAATCAAGGCTCGGATAAGGAAGAGGTTGAAATTGCAGAACAAGGCAAAAAACAGCAATTTGCAGATACAGGTAAAACATTTGCTTGGGAAAAATTTGACATAACTAAACTTAAAAATGCTGGTTTTAAATTGGATTTTATAGCACCTATTATGATCGAAGGAAAACCTGTAGGAGAAATTAATTTCAAGGACATAGAGTCTGAAATTAATTACTGGAATCAATCTGTTGTTTGCTATGTCATGGGGTCAAGGCCACCTATCAATGTGCTTAGTGGTTTTCTTAGGAGAATTTGGTCGAAGAGGGGAATGAACAAAATAGCAATGATGAAAAATGGGCTAGTTATTGTTAGATTTGATTCAATGGAACAGAGAGATGCTGTGCTAGAGGAAGGGGTTTATCACTTTGATAATAAACCCATGATTGTGAGACCTTGGTCTGAGAATATAGACTATGCTCACGAGGAGCTTACATCTGTTCCTATCTGGGTTAAATTCCCTGGTTTGAATGTCAAGTATTGGAATGCAATGGGGCTGAGTAAAATTGCAAGCTTAGTAGGCAGACCAATGATGGCTGACAGGAACACTGAACTGAAAGTAGGAATTCAGTATGCCAGGGTACTGATTGAAGTGGAGATAGGGGGAGAATATCCTGATAAGGTGCACTACAAGAATGAAAGAGGGAACCTAGTGGAGCAAGAAGTTGAGTATGACTGGAAACCTGTACTGTGCAACTACTGCAAACAACATGGACACAGTGAGCCTGAATGCAGGAAAAAGAAAGTAATACAGGAGCCTGTGACTCATACAGTGCCTGTGCAGCAACTACCTGTTCAGCAAGCAAAGCCAAGAACTCAGCAATGGCAGAATGCAGGGAGAGGCAGAGGTAGAATGGGCAATGCAGGGTGAGGGATGAGGGCTGGGAGAGGATACTACGGACAATTCCAACAGACTAACAATGCTACAATTCAGTTACAGAATCCCTTCGATTTACTGCAAAGTGTAGATGGGGAACAGGAGGGGAGGCAGGCACAAGGTCAAGCAACAGTGCCAGGAATACAGGAAGATCAGTCATCAGAGGAAGTGCCAGTACATGACTGCATTGAAGAATGTATACTACAAGACTGAGCTGGTCTGGATGAGGAGATGGAGATGCAGGAACTTCAAGTTTCTGAGGGTCAGAATCAGAATTCAGCAGGGCAGTAGCAAGAGAAGATAAACAGCAAGGGTAACAGTTGGAAAAGGAATTTGTGAAATTCAATTAAATGTGTTTTGTAAGTGATGAAAACTGTGCAGAAAGTCCAACAGGAAAAATCAGAAGCAGAGTTCAGCAGCTCAGCAGAAGGAGAAAGATGCAGAATCCAGTAGTTTAACAAGGCTAGAGAATCTGTAATAGATTAGTTAACTATATTATGTATTTTTGCTGTAAATCAGAAATATTTGTTTGTGTATGTTTCAGATATGGGGGGCCACTGGATGTAGTGAGGAACTCCAGTAATGTTTTTGGTTTGTAGGGTTGTAAAGGGATGTAGAAATAAGGAAACCTACCTAGTAGGTGGCCTTGGATATGCATTGCCTATGGGCTGTAATCATGCTACATTATCAGCTAGCAATAATACAATTTCTGACTTGCACCAAAAAAAAACATTGACATCGCTGTCCCCTTCGAAATGGAGCAAAATAGATTGTGAATGTCTGGTGGATAAAATGTCAAAGAAGTTGCAAATTTGGGCTTCAAGGAACCTTTCATATGCAGGAAGAGTCCAACTAATAAACTCTGTTTTATTCTCAATTCATGTATACTGGTCTAGTATCTTCATAATGCCAACTGGAGTACTGAAAAGTGTGGAGCAAAAGTGTAGATTTTTCTTGTGGGGGACAACTGAGCAGAAACACAAGACAAGCTTGGTGGCGTGGGATATGGTATGTAGACCAAGAAACAATGGAGGACTTAATGTCAAGAACTGTAAATGGTTCAATATAGCCCTGAATGGCAAGAATATCTGGGATATTGCAACAAAAAAAGACACTCTGTGGGTGAGATGGATCAATGGGGTGTACCTGAAAGGTGTTAACATCTGGAATTATGCTCCAGTATGGGGCACCAGCTGGTACTGGAACAAACTGAACAAGATCAAAAGCTACTTCCAGGGGCAATACACAGCAAGTGGGGTTTGGAAATTTAGTTCTGATGGTATATACTCTGCTGGAAGTGGATACAGAATGCTACAGGGTAACATGACAAAATGTAGGCATGCAGATTTGATATGGGGAAAGATATCCATGCCTAGACATAGCTTTTGCCTATGGCTAGCCCAAATGGATAGACTGTTAACAAAGGACAGACTACAGAGAATGGGATTTCTGAATGGGGATGCTTTGTGCTACCTGTGCAAGCAGGAACCAGAGGAACACAACCACCTGTTCTTCAAATGCAAAGTGTCAGCTGCAATCCTGGAACAGTTAAGGGCATGGTTACAAATCTCAGCAACAGCAAGTACAATCCAGGGGATGTTTAACTGGATCAGCAGGCAGAAATGCTCGAGACTCAGAAAGGAAATATATGCATCAGGGTTAGCAGCAGCAGTATACTGGGTGTGGAGATGCAGGAATACCCTCTATGCTGGCAAAGGCAATATACCAGTTCCGCAGATCATACTACAGGTTCAGCAAGCAGTCAGATGCAGAATTCAACAATGCTGCAACAGCAAAAGGAAGATCTCCAGCAGGGACAAGAGCTGGATAGGGGAAATATAGACTGAAGTTAGAAGATTATGCAGCAGGGTCCAGCAGTTCAGAAATACAAAGATTCAGCAGGGGATCAGCAGCAGGCTGCTGAAGATAGACAGAATGAGGGATCAAAGAATATGCAGTAGACCTGAAAGGCCAGGAAACAGCTGTCTCCGGAAGGAGTCAGTAGCAG
>CM076154.1:26120000-26127500 GCA_038025085.1 Tetragonia tetragonoides
TCAACTTGTTTCCCGAACTCAGATATCACCCATGTTGCCAGCTTTTGGGCCAAAACATTGGCATCGCGTAAAATCGCCCTTACAAGCCTATTAGGGACCCAATAACCGACCCTAGGGGTCTCCAATGTCCCATAGGGGTCTCCCGTACGATATGGGCCGATAATAATAACGTCGAAAACTTTGCGTAAAATGGCCCAAAACACGTCCCCTAGAGCATTCCTGGGGCCCGGTTGCCGTTTTCGCCCGAACTATTTTCGGGGACTCTATTATCGCCCTAGGGGACCCCCGTTGCCCCGGGAGGGTCACCTTGACTCTCAAACTCCGATGTCACCCATGTCGCCCGTTTTTGGGCCAAAACATTGGCATCGCGTAAAACCCCCCATACAAGCCTATCAGGGACCCAATAACCAACCCTAGGAGCCTCCCACGTCCCATAGGGGTCTCCCGTACGATATGGGCCGAAAATATTAACGTCGAAAACTTTGCGTAAAATGGCCCAGAACACGTCCCCTAGAGCATTCCCGGGGCCCGGTTGCCGTTTTCGCCCGAAATTTTTTCGGGGACCCTATTATGGCACTAGGGGACCCTCGGCGCCCCGGGAGAGTCACCTTGATTCCCGAACTCCGATATCACCCATGTCGCCCGTTTTTGGGCCAAAACATTGGCATCGCGTAAAACCGCCTTACAAGCCTATCAGGGTCACAATAATCGACCCTAGGGCCCTCCCACGTCCCATAGGGGTCTCTTGTACGATATGGGCCGAAAATATTAACGTCGAAATCTTTGCGTAAAATGGCCCAAAACACGTCCCCTAGAGTATTCCCGGGGCCCGGTTACCGTTTTCCCCTGAAATATTTTCGGGGACTCTATTATGCCCCTAGGGGACCCCGGTGCCCCGGGAGGGTCAACTTGTTTCCCGAACTCAGATATCACCCATGTTGCCAGCTTTTGGGCCAAAACATTGACATCGCGTAAAACCGCCCATACAAGCCTATTAGGGACCCAATAACCGACCCTAGGGGCCTCCAATGTCCCATAGGGGTCTCCCGTACGATATGGGCCGATAATAATAACGTCGAAAACTTTGCGTAAAATGGCCCAGAACACGTCCCCTAGAGCATTCCCTGGGCCCGGTTGCTGTTTTCGCCCGAAATTTTTTCGGGGAATCTATGAAGGCCGTAGGGGACCCCCGGTGCCCCGGGAGGGCACCTTGATTCCTGAACTCAGATATCACCCATGTCGCCCGTTTTTGGGCCAAAACATTGGCATCGCATAAAACCGCCCTTGCAAGCCTATCAAGGACCCAATAATCGACCCTAGGGCATCCCACGTCCCATAGGGGTCTCCCGTACGATATGGGCCGAAAATATTACCGTCAAAAACTCTGCGTAAAATGGCCCAGACCACGTCTCCTAGAGCTTTCCCGGGGCCCGGTAGCCGTTTTTGCCTGAAATTTTTTCTGGGACTCTATTGTGGCCCTAGGGGACCACCGGTACCCTAGGAGGGTCACCTTGATTCCCGAACTCAGATATCACCCAAGTCGCCCGTTTTTGGGCCAAAACATTGGCATCGCGTAAAACCGCCCATACAAGCCTATCAGGGACCCAATAACCGACCCTAGGGGCCTTCCATGTCCCATAGGGGTCTCCCGTATGATATGGGCCGAAAATATTAACGTCGAAAACTTTGCGTAAAATGGCCCAGAACACGTCCCGTAGAGCATTCCCGGGGACCGGTCGCCGTTTTCACCCCAATTTTTTTCGGGGACTCTATTATGGCTCTAGGGGACCCCCACTGCCCAGGGAGGGTCACCTTGATTCCCGAACTCAGATATTACCCATGTGGCCCGTTTTTGGGCCAAAACACTAGCATCCCATAAAACGCTTACAAACCTATCAGGGACCCAATAACCGACCCTAGGGGCCTCCCATGTCCTATAGGGGTGTCCATGTACGTTATGGGCCGAAAATATTAACGTCGAAAACTTTGCGTAAAATGGCCCAGAACATGTCCCCTAGAGCATTCCAGAGGCCCGGTTGTCGTTTTCGCCCGAAATTTTTTCGGGGGCTCTATTATGGCCCTAGGGGATCCCTGGTGCCCCGGGAGAGTCACCTTGATTCCCGAATTCCGATATAACCCATGACGCCCGTTTTTGGGCCAAAACATTGGCATCGCGTAAAACCGCCTTACAAGCCTATAAAGGTCCCAATAACCGACCCTAGGGGCCTCCCACGTCCCATAGGGGTCTCCTCTACGATATGGGCCAAAAATATTAACGTCGAAAACGTTGCGTAAAATGGCACAGAACTCGTCCCCTAGAGCATTCCCGAGGCCAGGTTGCCGTTTTCGCCCGAAATTTTTTCGGGGACTCTATTATCGCCCTAGGGGACCCCGATGCCCCGGGAGGGGCAGCTTGATTCCCGAACTCAGATATCACCCATGTCGCCAGCTTTTGGGCCAAAACATTGGCATCTCGTAAAACCGCCCTTACAAGCCTATTAGGGACCCAATAACCGACCCTAAGGGCCTCCAATGTCCCATAGGGGTCTCCCGTACGATATGGGCCAAAAATATTAACGTCGAAAACTTTGCGCAAAATGGCCCAGAACACGTCCCCTAGAGCATTCCCGGGGCCCGGTTGCCGTTTTCGCCCGAAATTTTTTCGGGGACTCTATGAAGGCCGTAGGGGACCCCCGGTGCCCCGGGAGGGCACCTTGATTCCTGAACTCAGATATCACCCATGTCGACCGTTTTTGGGCCAAAACATTGGCATCGCGTAAAACCGCCCTTGCAAGCCTATCAGGGACCCAATAACCGACGCTAGGGCATCCCACGTCCCATAGGGGTCTCCCGTACGATATGGGCCGAAAATATTACCGTCAAAAACTTTGCTTAAAATGGCCTAGACCACGTCCCCTAGAGCTTTCCCGGGGCCCGGTAGCCGTTTTTGCCTGAAATTTTTTCGGGGACTCTGTTGTGGCCCTAGGGGACCCCCGGTGCCCCAGGAGGATCACCTTGATTCCCGGACTCAGATATCACCCATGTCGCCCGTTTTTGGGCCAAAACATTGGCATCGACAGAGTTCGTTAAAATGCTCTCCCCTTTCTTCTCCACGGAGTTCGTTAAACTCCATTAACAACCCTGAGTTTCGATGGGGAAGAAAGAGAAATCAAAGCGAGGGAATGGAAACGATGATGAAGGAAAGGGCTAGCAATCAAGCCTCCGATGAAGAACAGGTCGAAACTGCACCACAAGAAAAACAGCAACAATTTGTAGATTCAGGTAAAACATCTGCTTGGGAAAAATTCGACATTACAAAACTCAAAAATGCTGGATTTAAATTAGATTTTATAGCACCCGTAATGCTCGATGGAAAACGTGTAGGAGAAATAAACCTCAAGGACATACAATCTGAAATTAATTATTGGAATCAATCTGTTGTCTGCTATGTTATGGGGTCAAGACCACCTATCAATGTGCTTAGTGGATTCCTTAGGAGAATTTGGTCGAAGAGGGGAATGAATAAAATAGCTATGATGAAAAATGGGCTAGTTATTGTTTGATTTGATTCAATGGAACAAAGAGATGCAGTGCTAGAGGAAGGGGTTTATCATTTTGACAACAAACCAATGATTGTGAGACCTTGGTCTGAGAATATAGACTATGCTCATGAGGAGCTAACATCTGTTCCTATTTGGGTCAAATTCCCGGGTCTGAATGTCAAATATTGGAATGCAGTAGGGCTGAGTAAAATGGCAAGCTTGGTAGGCAGACCAATGATGGCTGACAGAAACACTGAACTGAAAGTAGGGATCCAGTATGCCAGAGTTTTGATTGAAGTGGAGATAGGGGGGAAATATCCTGATAAGGTACACTGCAAGAATGAAAGAGGGAACTTAGTGGAACAAGAAGTCGAGTATGACTGGAAACTTGTACTGTGCAACCACTGCAAGCAACATGGACACAGTGAGACTGAATGCAGGAAAAAGAAAGCAACACAGGAACCTATGACACAGACAATGCCTGTGCAACAAATACCTGCACAGCAAGCAAAGCAAAGAACACAGCAATGGCAGAATGCAGGGAGAGGCAGAGGCAGGATGGGCAATGCAGGGAGAGGGGCAAGGGCTGGAAGAGGTATCTATAGACAAGTCCAACAGACCAACAATGCAGCAACCCAATTATAGAACCCCTTTGATATACTGCAAGAAGTAGATTGGGAACAGGAGGGAAGACAGGCACAAGGGCAAGTAACAGAGCCAGGAATGCCAGTACATGGTAAGACTCCTATCTTGACTAGTAGTCATGGATAGGTTGCTTATTTGGAATGTTAGAGGCCTAAATGGCCCAAACAAGCAGAGGGATGTGGCCCTCTACTGTAAAAAAAATAATTGTGCATTGGTAGCATTTCTTGAAACAAAATTAGATTAGTTAATATGGAAAAATGCAAAACTAGTTTCATGCCAGAATGGGAATCTTTTAGCAACCACAATGAACACAGACATGGTAGAATATGGATTAGGTGGCTACCTAATTATTTTCATGTTGATATTATTTTTTCCTCTGTGCAAATGGTCATATGTAATGTGAGAAACAAGGAGGGGAAAAAGGATTTTGTGGTGAGTTTTGTATATGGAATGAATGAGAAAGAAGATAGGAAGCAATTGTGGAAGGATATTAATGATTTTGCTACTATATGCAATAAACCATGGATTGTTGGGGGGGATTTCAACAATGTTTTGCTACCTGGGAACAGACAAGGTGGTTTGCCAGTCACCTTTGCTGAAATTCAGGACTTTAAATCCTGTATAGATAGCTGTTTCCTCACTGAAATGAGCTGGTCTGGATGCCCTTATACCTGGAACAATAGGCATGAAGGGAGGGGAAGAGTATACTCTAAGATAGATTGGGTTTTTGTTAATAGTTTATGGATGCAGGAGTTTGACCAGTGCACCCTACAGTTCATGCCAGAGGATGTATCTGATCATACCCCTATCTACATAACTCTGCACAAAAACCTAAATATAAATAAAACCCCCTTTAAATTCTTTAATATGTGGTGCCTCCACTTTGAATTCCTAGCCTTGGTGCAGCAAGCATGGAATTCTAGAACTCAAGGTACAAAAATGTTTAGGATTTACCAAAAACTGAAAAATGTGAAACATGCCTTGAAAAAGCTTAACAGAGCTGAGTTTAGTGATATTTTAGTCTAAACTGATATTGCTAGATCAGTAATGAATCAAGCACAGGAAGATGCAAACAAAGAGCCACTGAATGAGCTACTGCAGAAGGGAGAAATTCAGGCTAGGAAAAGGTTCAATGACCTCAACCTGGCAGCTGAGACATTCCTACAACAAAAGAGCAAGGCTAGATGGGTGGAACTGGGAGATGGAAATAATCAGTTTTTCCATGCAATTATGAAACAGAGAAGGCAACAAAACAGATTGCACTCCATCAAGACACAAGAGGGCATCTTATTGGAGGATAAAGACTTGATTATTGAAGAATTTGTGGGGTTTAACAGGAAGATGCTGGGGGTATCAGGAACCAGAGGCACTACAGCAGAGGAGAGTTTCTTTTCAGCAGGGAAGAAATTAAATATGCAACAACAGATGAGTATCAGTGCTCCAGTGACTGCTGAGGAAGTTCAGAGAGCTATGTTTGACATTGACAAAAATAAAAGCCCAGGCCCTGATGGCTTTGGTTCAGGTTTCTTCAAGGAAGCATGGTGTATTGTCGGGGAAGAAGTGTCCAATGCAATTATAGATTTTTTTGAATCCTCTAAAATGCTTAAAGAGGTGAATGCAACTAACCTGTGTCTTGTGCAGAAAATAGGGAACCCTGAAAAAGCCTCTGATTTCAGACCTATAGCATGCTGCAACACCATATACAAATGCATTTCAAAGATCCTATGTGGGAGATTGGCAACAGTGCTACCTGACCTCATCTCAGTGAACCAGGGTGCCTTTGTGGCACAGAGGTCAATTGTGCACAACATCATGATATGTCAAGACCTAATCAAGCACTACAACAGGAAGCAATCCTCACCTAGATGCTTGATGAAGATAGAGCTGAGGAAAGCTTATGATACAATTCACTGGAGTTTTGTCAAGGAGATGCTGCAAGGGAATGGATTCCCAATTAAGTTCATTGGGTGGATACTTGAATGTATACAAACTGCAAGTTTCAGCATCAACATAAATGGAGGGGTACATGGATTCTTTCTTGCTAAACGTGGCATCAGGCAAGGAGATCCAGTATCCCCATTGATATTTGTGCTGGTCATGGAGTATTTCTCAAGGATTCTGAAAATAGCATGTATGGACAAAAGCTTCAGTTGGCACCCCATGTGCAAGGATCTAGCTCTGAGTCACTTGTGCTTTGCTGATGATTTGATGTGTTTCTGCAAAGCAGACCCTGAATCTGTAAGTATAATGATGAATTGCATAAATTACTTTGCACAAGCTACTGGTCTGTATGCTAATAAGGAGAAATCTAACCTTTACATAGCTGGGCCTCTAGGAACCTATCATATGCAGGAAGAGCTCAACTCATAAATTCTGTGCTTTTCTCTATACATGTGTACTGGTCTAGCATTTTCATAATGCCTGCAGGGGTACTTAAAAGTGTAGAACAAAAATGCAGAAGTTTCTTATGGGGTTCCACTGAGCAGAAGCATAAAACCAACCTGGTAGCATGGGATATAGTATGCAGACCTAGGAAATATGGGGGCATAAACATAAAAAATTGCAAATGGTTTAATATGGCTCTGAATGGAAAACATATCTGGGATTTAGCCACAAAAAAAGATACCTTGTGGGTAAAATGGATAAATGGGATATATCTGAAAGGTACCAATCTCTGGGACTATGCACCAGTGTGGGGTGCCAGCTGGAACTGGACCAAACTCAACAAAAGCAAGAGCTATTTCCAGCAGCATTACACAGCCAGAGGGGTCTGGAAAAGAGATGGAGATGGATGCTATACAGCTGGAAGGGGATACATCACTTTGATGGGAGATATGCCTAAGTATAGACATGCCAATCTGATTTGGGGAAGGGTAACAATGCCAAGACACAGTTTCCACCTATGGCTGGCTCAACAGGGAAGACTGTTAACTAAGGACAGAATGCAGAAAATGGGCTTCCTGAATGGAGATGATGTATGCAACCTGTGCAAAGCAAAGCCAGAAGACCATAATCACCTTTTCTTCACATGTAATATGGCTGTAGGTGTTTTAGAGCAAGTGAGAAGCTGGTTACAGATTACATCAAGAACAAACACAATTCAGAGCTTGCTGAACTGGATAAGTAGGCAGAAATGCTCAAATTTCAGGAAGGAGGTGTATGCAGCTGGGATAGCAGCAGCTGTATACTGGCTGTGGAGAAGCAGGAATATTAAACATTTTGTGGGAAGCACCCTTTCTGTGATGCAGACCATGCAGCAGATCCAGCAGCCAGTGAGGGTCAAAGTACAACAGTGCAGCAGACTGAGAAAAAT